>LBNU01026161.1:105064-138192 GCA_014162995.1 Artemisia annua
CACACGATGTCCTTGGTTACCGTGTTAGCAGAACAGAGTATCCCGATAAATGACATAGCCTCACTAAACTGGGTTTGTAACTGGCCTATCATGTTTCCCATTTCTAAATTTTCCATCACCAGTTGTCCTACTTCAGCTGACAGAATCTCCACCTGTTCATTGGGTATGTTGTTGACCAAAGTAGCTATCTCATCCAACCTATCCTCGTGTCTAACTAGTCTGGCTGTCAAAAGTGGTATGGTACGGTGAAGAGGCTCTCCAGTGACCGGAAGGATCCTGGATGCTGCAAATGATGATCCCTCACCAAGTTCCCTGTTGGTGGGAGTACCTTCTTGTGATCTCCAATACTTAAGGATTGGTATGAGGAATGACCATTTACGAGCATTAACCCGCTTGCGAGCCTTATGGATAGTCTTTGCATGGTAGTAAGGATCTGATGATGCAGGACGGATCGGGTGGTTCCTTGGTTTGTAGGGCAGAGGAGCACTTAGGGCTGTCACAGGTGTTGGATTGTCTGTCATTGGTACATTTGTAGTCTGCTGATAAAATATGCTAGGTAATATCACTGGTTCAACAGAAGAAGCAGAAGTCTAAAAACACGGAGTGGCCCTAGGCCCAGTATACACAAAGCTTATGGCTTTATATAAGCCACTGACTTGGATGTTTATAAAAAACTGGTTTGGTAAGCTCCAAAAAGGTCGGCAAAAGTCCAAACGTGTTCCTTGGTGAATTGAATTATCCCTATGATAACAAGGGACAATGGCGGTCGAGTAAAAAACGATATCATTTTTATAAACAAATAATGAGACCAAAGTAAATTAGAAATCAGTTTCATATAACTAAAAAATTCTAATTGTTTAAAGGACACGACATGGTCAAAGGACCTCTTAAAACGGTTCCTGTATTTAGTTTATATGTTATAGTTACGTGAAACTCATGGTCTATTTTAACGTACAAAATATTGAGAATCAATAATATATGTGAATAGTATATATTCGAATATAAGACAAGTAAATATTGCTTACATAATAATAACGAATAAGAAAGAGTTTCATGTCTCACCTCGCCACTAGGTGAATTATTTCGTATGTCAAGCTAGGTATAGGTTCAATGTGGTAACGATCACGACTCAACAAGGATATAACGAGCTAGAAATGGACTCTGTTCACTGTGCACTCGACTCTTCTCGTCTCTCTCCACTTATGATGTCAAGAACTCACAACAACTATTTGTATGTTTTTTGAAGGTGTAGTAATACGAATGCATGGAAGGCTTATATAGAGTTTGACGTGAAGATAAGCACAAAAGTCACAATACTCACGTTGCCCAAAACATTATGTGTGGCACCAACATCACCAATCGAAACATGCAACAAAGGAGATGTCTATATTATCTTGAAGTCCTATTCACCGACAATTTGATTTAGTTTGGAAACCATTGGGAGGCTTGGGTGGTGGCTAGAACGTTTGTTATTCTCGTTTATATGGTTTTGTTTCTATGGGCATTAAGTAGCAAACGACGAGATAAAAATTTGAATTTGTCATCTTGATGTTTGCTAGGTCTGATTTGAGATATAAAGATATGTAAGGTTGTTGTAGATCGCAAAATAAAGTGCGTTTGTAGGGTTGTTCGAGGTTAGGGAAAAACAAAAGAAATAAAATCAAAGGTGGCTTTGCTGCAAAGCCCTTGGGCTTTTTGTCTCGGCCCAGCAAAGAAAGAAGAAAAAAAAAGTATATTAAAGTCCGTTGTTTATGGTTAAAAGCCAATGGTCACTAGGCCCATTAGAATAGTCACGGTCGGGTTACGTCCAATAAATTAGTGGTAGTCTCGAAAATTCTAGTCCGGGAATATATACAATATTATATGTATTAAACGAAACTATAAATAAAATATAAACGTTGTAAATATATTATTCCACGATAATTTAGACTACTAGTGTGGCAACTCGTTTCTAAGCAAAGTAAATCACCAATATAACTTTGGGATTTAATAAAATATATAAAAAGAAAAGTTTGTCATCGTAAATAAGTGGGTAGTTAAATAACTAATAACTGTAAGGATACTAACCTGGGAAAATTGCGAAGACTACAGGTACAACACATTACATGAATTCCGTCCAGAATCTGTTCAAGAATTTCCAGACGTCTATGAAAAGAGTGTGATATTTGGGCAATTTGCCTCGCGTTCCCATGTGTACTCCGCGTCCCGCTTTTAAGTTCCCAACGAACTTTTGATGATAGGAATACGTTTGCTTGAGTTGGATTCTCTTCCATGATTCTACCGTGCATCGTAAAACGAGTTGGCAAAGTGTAACTTTTTCAACGGAATAATGAGAGACGCGATAAGCACTCGTAAGGTTGACAACCATGAAAAAAGTGTGTGAATCGGCTAAGTTCCTCGTATAACGTGTTATAGACCATGGGTCCAATCCGTTCTAAGATTCTGAAGACCGAGGTATCGTGGGTCTTAACTTCCCCTTTCCCGAATCGCATCATCCTTTCCAAGATACTTGTTAACATAACCTTCTATCCCGATTTGAAAGTCCCATGGGTCCTTTTCAGTCAGCTAAACGTTTCCAGTTGCTCTCAGTGAACTAGATCTGGTCCATAGTTGTATTCTCCAACTTCGCCCAGCAAAATTAGGCGGATCTACAGTTTCTAGCCAGTAAAGTCATCAAATGTGCTGCCTAAATACTGGTATGATAAACGTGTTGTAAGAGAATATCAGCTGAATTAAGTGTTGTCCCAACTTTTCCGAAGTTAGACACAAAGCCTGTAATCATATCCTAATTTGTTAAGGTCCTTTCCTTGACCATCAGTGTGGATATCTTACTCGAATCCAGCTTGTCCTAAAGCTTTGCAATATTCCAAAAATAGACGGAAACGACTTCACGATCTGCATGTAATGAAACGGCACTCTCATGTCGAGACACAATTCCAGATATACTGAGCAAGTGTGTCAACTCATCAGTTTCTTCTTGATCGGTAGGAAATGAGCTATTTTAATAAACGATCTACGATAACCCATATTCGTATCGTTAACCATACCGTTATTTTGGAAGTCTTGGTGATGAAGCTCCGATTGTATACGTCCCATTCCCATGGAGTTCGGGTTGAGGATAATCCGGAGGTTCTGTTTGCTTTACGCGTTGAACATTTAGACATTTTCTGACTATCAGCGATTCAGCCTTCGATGGCGCCACCAAGTAAGTTCTTAAGTCTTGTACACTTTCGGAACGGGGGAATGGAGTATTTGACTTGTGGACTCAGCAGAAGAGATCACGAATACGCCAAATTTAGAGGAACCAGCGTCTCCTAAACAAAGCATTCCATGTTGACTTCACAAAACCATTTTCGTTCCGGCATACAAAATTTTCTCCACTGGTCGGTTTCCTTTAAGACTTCCACTTGGCGGTAAGATGGGCTGGGAGGGGTGAAATAATGTCATACTATGAGTTAAACCCTTTGAGAGTTAGCTCCTCCGCAACGTATTCGCACGTACATAGCTCTTTCCTGGGATATCACGATCCTCACAACGATCGTAGAGTAATCTAACGACGCGTGTCCATGTTAACTCCTTTGATCTAGAGTTGAAACTTTGTGACTTTAACCGGTTACACTAGTGCTATAGATAGGTCTCCACAACTAAGACGAAGACATGCCCTAGTTCTTAGATCCATGCAGTTTGTGTAGTTGCTTCCCATTTCAGTGCGTGAGGCATAAGCATTACCTTATTTCGTTGCACAAAACAGCTCCCTAAACCATGTACGAAGCACACTAGATATATACAAAATCTTTGTCTTCAGGTAGAGCTAGTAATTGGGAGCTTCACAAAGCTTTGTGAGTAAACTGAAAGCTGATTCGCATCTGTCCCAAACATACTTTCATTCTTTTGAGTCAACTGGTTCAAGGGGTTGAGCTGTTTTGAGACACCTTCTAAATCTCCGAGTACCTGCAGACCTAAAAATGACGTCTTCGCTACGTTGGGAGTGTAGGTCTACCAATCTTAACTGCCTCAAATTTTTGCAGACCACGTGAATGCCTTGACTATTGACACGTGTCCAAAAACGTACTGGGAAATCCCAAAATTCACATTTTGAGAATTGCGAACAGCTTCTCGTTCTAGCAAGCTAACTCTAGAGTCTCAAATGATGCATGTCCCTTGGCTACAAGAGAGATCACAATGTCTAGTGAACACAATACGAATTCGTCCAAATTATGCTCGCACCACTCGGTTCATTATGTCATAAACACCGCGTGGCGTGTACCAATACGATACTAAATCATAGTGCATACTGCTAATGCGTCTGGGAAATCCTCCCGAACTCTCAGTGGTTGTTACCTGATCGTTAGATCTAATCTTCGTATACACCTCGGATCCTGGAATTGACAACAAACGCGATTCTGGGAGGAGACTATGGTTCTTTATAGTGATTAATCAACTCCGGTAATCCTATGCACATTCGAAAAGATCCATCTTCTGTTAACAGAACAAACTGGGCCCCCAGGGTGATAACTTGTCTATGAAACCTTTATCACCCAGCCTTAGTTATCCATAGTATCCATTCAGGAAGGTGCCAACGCTCTAAGGTGCTCTACTGGTGCCGCCAGGGCACCTACTCGAAATTTGAATCTACTCGGCGTTTGTGAAGACCGGTTACTTCAGAAAACCTCGGGAATTCCTTAACAATGTACCTTTGAGGTTCTCGGTGATCATTCCTACTTGAACATGAAAACTTACATCCTTCGTCAAGTGTTTATCATTTAGCACATGAAGGATGACCCGTATCGTTTTACTTTGTCAGCCAGGGACAAGGAGGTTCATTCTTGAAAGGATGTGTATAGTTTTCCACAATGAAGCCTGAGCACATTTTAGATAACCAACCATGCCGACGATAGCATCAAAACTACCGAGTGGACAGGCAGGTAGATCAAATAGAAAGGATTCTCACAAGTTAATGTACAACCTTCAAAAACGTGTTGGGAATTAGGATCCCTTGCCATCTATGCGTACTAGTCGTGACTTGGTAGCATACGTAGCAGGTTGAGTTTGGTTGTTTAGAGGCAAAGTAAAAGATCGGATTAATGGTGATGTACTGACACGAGAACTTGTTGTTAGATTTGTCTCTCCGAAGCGAGACTACGTAGGGATGTAGTTTTTGAGCATATGTAGATTGATGAGATAAGAACTACCTTCGTGTACGATTCGGCAGAGTTAGCAGTTCGTTAATCGCTCTTCATCACGTGTTGGATCCTAAGTAGCGGCGCAGAGTATCTGGACTTTCGACTTTTATAGGACCGTATCTTGAATAGTCTGCTCGCCACAGGAGAGAGTGCAAGTGGATTAGGGTTCCAAGTGACTGCCATAGGCAGGTTTGTACTGCAATTCTTTGGACAATGACCCGTTATATAGTTCTGCGAATGTGGCGATGCTTTACGCGGCAGAGTGGAAGCCTATTGTAGATGACGCTATCCACATCGGGTAGTACAGCTTCGTCGGTCATCCTTTTTTAGCTAGCTCCGATTGGCCAACCTAGTGCACTGATGAGGAATAGCGCTGTAGTAGCTGACTGTCGAGATGAGTCTGGTGAGCGAGAACGGGATTGTCGAATCTGATGTTGGTGTTGCTATGTTCATTGTTGTGGACAGATTTTGGGTTCACGCAATGATGGTTGTTGAGCGAGAGGACCTCATGGTGGATGGTAGGGACATTATGTCTGTGAGTTAGGTGAGGGCTATCGTCTACATCGACGGGCTCTTGAAGGTTCGATGCGATCTTGTAACTGTCCGGAGGCCAGAGAGTTTTGAGCACACCTCGCATTTGGTTCTCTATCTTCATAGATTGGTTGGGAGTTAGCTGACAGTAGAGGTGGTCTGTATGATTTGATAGAGGGTGCTGAGGTGTGATGATGGAGCGTCTCGGGCGAAGACCCGAGGAGGAGAACCAGAGGAGGCTCTCCAGATTAACTTCCATAATCGAGTCCTGGGTACCAATGATGCGGGAATATGGAATGCATGCGAAAGTTATAGGGGCGTCGCGTGTAAAGCGCCTGAACTCTATCCATGTTCAAGCAGTAAGACATGAGAATTCGATCTTCCAGAGTTACGCTTACTATCTATGATCTTTATGAGCCAACATCGAGAGCTGGTTTTGAAGATTCCTGCCGAGTGAGAGTGGATAGCACTTTCTTACCTATAAGAATCTGTTAGTACAGGTCCGAACCATTATATCATATTGTGTCATACGCAGTCAATTCGTACGGAATGAGAGGTGATAACTTCCTGTGCAAATATGGTTATCTTCGATCTCTGGAGCATGCTGCACGCGGTTTGATAAACCGTTCGCGCACTAGCGGTCAATCCAAGGCACTATGTGATTTGTCATAAGAGATTAAGATGTATCGTTATGGTAGACAAGGAGTGGAATGTAGTGGGATTGGTGAGTACTTATTGTGAAATTGTTAGCAAGTTTATGTTTGATCTGGTTGAGGTGAGGATTCGAGAATGTGTTTTTACTGCAGCTTTTTAGGTTAGCGCCGGCTGTAACCATGAGAAGTGTAGTGTTGTTAGGACAAGTCCAATGAATCTGGTAGGTAGGATCATGAGCTGAGGGAGGTTGTGGCTGGGGATCGTATTAGTCAGCTGGCCGTGGGCAGTTTGTAGATAGCGGATGCATTTGTCCTCTGTACGTTGGCTGCTCATCATAGAAGCATGCATTCGATAGCCCATCTCGGTTATATTCTGTGATTCTAGCTGGCGTCGTCTAGAGGTTGTGTCTGTGTTGTGTGCCGAGGAATTCATCAGTATACTGTTGTCTCTAAGTCGATATCCTAAAAATAGGTATTAGTATATTGTTCAAAGCGGAGATAGTCAGGGAATAGATAACCATCTGGTGTATGTACTACTTATTAGACTTAGTGTACTAAGTAGGTTCAAGATGTTGTCAGAGATTCTTAATTAGGAGCATCTAGAATATACCAGCGATGCACAAGGTGAGTATTTCTAAGGAAGCTAATCCAATCTATTTATGAGAGAGGTATTAAGAGCAGAGAGCATTGTATCTCATAGATATTCAATCTTGCAGTTACACCTTAGTTGGCTTTGACGATTGAGCTAATTTTTATTGATGTGTGTGTGGTTCGACTGAATCTTAGTTTCATCTTAGTGGATCCGGTATTGTGTTATCTATATGCGGCAATCGTTGTATTTCCATAATTTTGTGCTGATTGGGTGGGGCCATGGGCACATTGATGACTAGTAGCGTCAGTTCCGTCTTGCTTTTAGTGCTTTCGTGATGCACGTCGCAGAGAATACTATGTCCTTGTGGTTGGCTGGTCCGAAGTCGATTAATACTAGGTATATCTCTTATGAGTTCTTGCTGTACTAGTTGGTAGCGAACAAATAACCGTTGTCGGATGAGTATTTCGATCTATGCCGTATCAGAAGGCTGGGTAGGTCGTTTTTAACGCCATCAGATCCAATCAAGAACCCAACTTGATCACAAGAATTCCATATCAGCCGATTTCCCATGATTTAGCCCACACTTCCATATTGTGGATGAACGAGAGGACCGCCTACTAATTGTGTTTGACATTTTCAGACAGACCAGGTGAACGTACACGACGATATTACAAGCCATGGTTTCTCGTCAACTCTATGAACTCTTGGGCGAACCTAAGATCCGTGAGTGAAGCACAAGGCGATTCGCCAGTATGAGAATCCTGGATACAGGCAACCGTCTTGATTGCGTCTATACATTAAATGACCACATACGTATGCTATAATCAAGCCAGAAAGTCTGCAGAGTTGTTACAACATTCGTCGAGGATTTTTACAATCATTCTAGAGACGTTATGATGTATAGATAGGAATAGACCGAGGGCATTATACCCTGGGTTCGTAAGCCAAGTACGAGAGGTGCAAGAATATGTGCTATTCAAGGTATACTTTGATTCAGCAGACGATCGAAAAGTGTTTGTTCTCCTTGTTACATAGAGATAAAGGCATGGAGTATCCCAAAAGTATCATTATTTACACAATTCACTTCTAAGTTTCATTTTTAACAGTTTAGGACTCATAAAAGCAGTTTTGACAGTTTACACCATAAGTTTCCAAAGTTTACACTTTTAGTCCCTCGGTTAGAAAAATTTGCAAACTTAGTCCAAAAATTACCAAATTAAAAGTTTAACCTTTTTATATTTTTAATAAGCTCAAGGTACTTAGAATAGCTTATTTCAACAGCTTATTTCACAAAAAGCTCTTATTTTCTCTTATTGGGCCTTAACGAGTTAAGTTAAGGGCCCAATAACATTTTTAGGTCCAATGGGCTTACGAAAGGTTTGGGCCTGGTCTTGGGCTTATTTTAGAAGTATAAAAACATTAGTGTTGGGCTGCTAGGCCCAGTGTATCACAAAAGCTTATTGGGCTTTAGTTAAGCCCACGTTTATATATATAAGTTTTAAAAATGGTTTTTGGTCGAGACAAAAGGGGTCGGGCAAATGTCTTATACAAGTTTATATGGTCGAATAAAAGGTGTCACTCGTTTGTTAAGCAAGGTGACAATGGGTTCGAGTTATATAACTATAGGGTCGTGTGTCGAATTCAAGTTTAACGTGGCCAAAGTGATCGGTCAAAATCATAATCGAAATAGTTTTAAAAGTTGAGAAAAATATTCTAAGTCTTTAAGTGTGACACGAATGGGTCAAGTGACCTCCTAAACGTGTCGTGTTATAAATAAGTAAACGTTAATATTAAGTTCGAGACTTTATATATCTTGTTTTATAACGTGTCAAATATTAAGAATGTCAAATAATAGAAGTGTGTTATGTTTATAATTTACGAATAAGAAGGACAAAGTAAAACGTAAAACTCAATTCTCACATGAAATAATGAAATAAGAAAAGGGTTTCAAGGCTCACCTCGCCTACTTAGGAATGGTATAAAGTTTCGTATGGTTCGAATTGGTTCAAGGATGAAACGTGGTTCTCTTCTTGACTTAGCAAAGGTTCAAAACGACTACTTGGTTCCTCCTTGGTTCTCTTCTACAACTCGTACTTGTCTCCAACTGTTCGTCCCAAACTTGGCTCACAAAGTCTTCGTTAACTATATTATGGTAAGTTTATGTGTGTGTGACAAATGAGGATGCATGGGGTCGTATATATAGGCAGTTTGGAGTGGAAAGATAAGCACATGAGTCACAAGATGGAGTGTGTTGGCTCGTTGGGAGGAGAGGCACCTCAAACGTTGCCCAATCAAGTTTATGCCACCAAAGGAATATTTCTGCCATCTCTGACATTCCCCTGTTCATTCCTGTTCATATGATTGTGTTTCGAATTGATTGGGAGAGCAAGAGTGGCCAATAGTAACATAGGACACGTTTTGGTTTTTAATGTCACATGTTTTCTTTCATTTACTTTGGACGAAATGTAGGCAGTGAACAAGAGTTATACGAAATAAAATTTATCATTATAGAATGTTTGCTAGGTTGTTAAACGAGTAGTGTAAAAATATGGCTAGGTTGTACATTGAAATCGCAAGGTATTAGGGTGCGTTTGGGTGTGTCGAGGCAGGCAAAAAGAAAAAGAAAAGAAATATTAAGGGTGGTGTTTGGGCTGGTAAAGCCCAAATGGCTTTTGGTTTGGATTCGGCCCAGCAGAAACAAAAGAAAAAGAAATATAGTTAGCCCGTTTGGTTTGTTTAATGGGTTTAATAGCCCGTTAAGTGTTGTAGGCCCATTTAGCAAATTTAATGGGTCGAGTTTCGGTTCAATAATATTAGTGGGTAGTCTCGGGAATTTTCGTAGGCTCGGGAATTATATAAATAATGTACGGTATTTAAACGAAACGTATATTAATATTTATAAACGTTTAAATATTAATTCGCGATAATTTAGACTATCTAGGTGTGTGAGCATCGTTTCTAAGCAAACGTTAAATCACAATATACCGTTGTGATTTATATAATAAGTCATATAAATAAAAAAAAAATTTGTCATACGTAAAAGTGGGTATTTAAATAACGTAATAACTTGTAAGTATTTACTAACCGTTGGGGAAAATTACGAGAGGCTACAGCTATTCAGAAGATGCTGGAAAATGACAAGGCTGATCTTGCTAGGGCTGCAGAGGCTAGAGCTACAATTGATGTGCCTAAGGATGCTGCTCCTTCAGTATCTGTTCCTGCTGAAACACCTTCAGCAGTTCCAGATCCTACTGAACAATCTGTTCCTGCTGAAGCAGCCACAGATGTTCCTGCTGGAGCATCTACAGATGTTCCTGCTGACCCTTCAGTACCTCCCTCAACTCCAGTTAAATCTGAACCAGATACTACTGATGCATCTTCTACTGCTACAAGAAGAAAGACTCAGGGTAGGAAGAGACCTCCTACTAGTTTGGTTACTCCCTTAGATGCTTCAGAATATATTGAGGTTGAGGAAGATGATGGTGAAGATCCTATTCCTCATGTTCCTTTGGTTAGTTGGGAGGTTCAACCAGTTCAATACAAGGATCAGGACATTAATGTTATCCACAGAGCAGATGGGACTGTTAAATATTTCTCTTTTCTGAGTGAAATTTTAACTTTTGTGGATAGACAGGATCTGCTGAAGTTGTATTCTTGGGTTACCTCCTTTTTTAAGAACAAACAACCTACTGGGAGTGGTATGTATTTGAAAGGAGATTTGACTGTGTTGTTTGACTCAAATTTTCATCTTAGTAGAGGCTTTGATGTTTGGATGGGACAGTCAAGATGGGAGGTTTCTAATTGGAAATTTTATCCTCTACCCAATGTTCATGTGTTGTCTACTGATGCTGGCAAGGTTCTATATATGTGTGCTGAGATTACCTATCCCATCTCTCTAAGGATTCTGAATCAAATGTTGGAGATGAAGCTGCTAGTTCCTTGTGATGTGTGTGGCAATGACATGACTCATGCTGAGCAATTGATTAAAGCTATAAGGAGCAGTATTCAGTTCAAAATGGGTATGAAAGCACAGCATGGAGTCACCATTGATACTTCTTTGGGGTAATTGTTGTATATTTTTATCTTTCTTTTTTTAGTATTAAAAAAAATAAATAAATAAAAAAATTGTGTTTTATTGTACTAACAGTTTGTAGGTTTGTTGTATAGTAACTCTATTGATGGTTATCAACTCACCAGATGTGACTTGTGTCCATCAAAGAGTTGGCTAGTCCAAAGGGTACAGCTTTGGTAAAGACACATCAAAACTGTTGTTGGCTGTAATGATTTGCCAAAAATCATAGGGTACTCAACTCACCCATGCTTAATTGCTGAGAGTTGAAATGGTCATCAATTCACCATGGATTTTTTTCTGTGAAAATCCAAAGAATTGACTAGCCCATAAGTATATGGCTTGTGGTAAAGGTAGTGGAAATCCATATTGGTTATCAATTCACCAACGGTGTTTCCTTTAAGAATTGGCTAGTCCTGAGCAAACGGCTCTAGGTAAAGACAACTCAAATCCGTTTATAGTTGATGATTTACTAAAAATCATATGGTTATCAGTGTACCATGGTTTTCGAACTTAAACATTTGGCTACTCCAGTAGTGATGGCTATTGGTAAAGAGACATCAAATCCATTATTTCCATGATTCACCTCTCACAGGAGTTTACACACCTGGATGTGATGAGAATAGTATGAAACTTATCTGGTTTGATGTATCTGCTGTCATATGTTGCTGCAAAGATCTGGTGTTTCAAGTCTATCATCATAGAGATGTCAAGTTTTGGTTCTTTGCTGCTGGTGTTTGTAGTCAATCCTCTATTGTGCTGTGTTTAAAGATCTATCAAGAAATCTTGAACTTAACCCAGGTCAAATTCAAGATTAGGGGAGGATTGTTGGGAATTCTGCTGAGTGTGAATTCCACTGATGGTTACTGCTGAAGGGAATCTGCTGAAGACCAGATTCTGCTGATGAAGTATTACTGCTGAAGACATAGTTCAGCATGTTTAGTTTCTGCGGACTTAGTAAAACCGCGTATTATGTAATGTAGTTAGGATATGCATGAGTTATATTAGGAAAAGATAATGCATATCATTTAAAGTTTATAGAATATACGTTTCTTGAGAAACGGTTTAGGTTAGGGTTCCTTGTCTATAAAAGGAACACAAGTTTATGTTTTATGGGACGAACGTGTTTACAAGTTATCAATATATAATCCATAGAGGATTAAGCGTTCTTAGTATTTATTGTTTATGCTTGTATTTGTTTTCCGCATTAGAATACAAGCTTTGGAGATTCTCTATTAGAGTGTTTGTGATTACATAGACACTGCTAACGATCAACGAGAGCTAAAAGATCTATCAAGGATACATAGATTCAATATACTCTTTTTCCCTACTCCAAGGTTTTTCCCTCCGGGTTTTTTCTTGGAAAGGGTTTTTAAGGAGGCAAACTTCCTGGGTCGCCTTGCTCCCTTTGTGCTTCTGGGTGGATGCGGGATGTTCGCTTGTTTCAAGATTTTCTTGTTTTACAACTAGTTAGGTGATTTGTAATATTGCTAGGTTTGTTGTGTTTATGGCCTATCATAAGCACTAGTTTATCAAGCTTATTTGGTGTGACTTAAAAAAAAAGTGTTTTTACTAAAAATTGCTTATTTTCAAGTTTTTAAGCTTTTTCAAAAATAAACTTTCCTGACCTCTACCAATCTCAACCTTACCACACCACACTCTCATCCAACTCGCCCTTGGGTCTTTTGCAGTATAACTTTGCAACATTTATTTCATAACCAACTTTTTAGTTTTTAGCTTATATAACTGTTTAGCTTATCAACAGCTTATCCAAATAAGTTGTTGTCACCATTTTATTTTTCTTAGGTTTCTGTTAGTTTAAAGTACTTTTTATAAAATTTTCAGATTTTTTCAGAATAATCTAAATTTTTTAAAATTTTTTTAGATAAAAAGTGTTTATAATTCATAATAAATAAAATAAAAGTCAAAAAAATATAATTCTTTTTATAAATATTAAATACAGCTAGCTTACATATCAATTCGGCGAAGGGATGGCTTGTGGCAGGCACAGTAGGTTTAGTCTGACAGACGTAAAGGTCACTAGGTCATTAGGAACAAAAATCATGAATGCGAAACAAAAATTACAAGGAGAGGGTGTCATGATACACTAAGGGGCTGTTTGATAAAATAAAATGATTTAGCGCTGAATGATTATGTTCTCTGAATAATTTAGATGCTCTGTAAGATTTAGTTTCACCTGTTTGATGGCTAGTCTGAATCAACATTCTGAATGACTAAAATTACCTTTTTATTTATTTATTTTAATCGTTGTTTTAAATTTTTTTTATGACAATTTCTTTTTTTCTTTTTTTTTTAATTTTTTTTTCACTTCAACAATACAAGAATCAAAATATTCAACAAATACAAAGAACCAATATTTAAGAAATACAAGAACCAAACATATTCAATTTAAAGGGTATATAAATGATTTAGATGATAACCAATGTTGTCATCTATGTGTCAGGAGACCACTTACCAATGAATTACTATATGCATAAAGAAGACGAAAACGACAATAAAAGTTGACCAAATAAAGTTAGGAACATAGGAAAATAATAAAATAAATTATAAAAGGACATGCACGTGAATAGGAGAATATCAATCGCTGAATGATGTAGAGACCATATTTGGTAGAATCGGTCAGCATGAATTACGTCGCTCAGAGGTTACAAAATCACCCAATCAAACACACTGTGTTATGCCCGACTCAGCACTCAGTGCTGAACCATCCTATTAAGTGGTAATCAAACACCCCCTAAGAGCATTTGCTATGATAACCTGTGTTAAATTTTAACACAGTGTCACGTCAGCGCCACATCAGCTTTAACCTTTCTAAAATTATTTTTAGTCACTTAGGACTTTTAAAAAAATAAATTTGTATTTTTAGGGTTAATTTTCTAATATTAGGTTTTTAAGGCCCGTTAGAATCCCGTAACGTGCTCGTTTTTAGTCTAGGTTGCGTTTTACCTTATTTGTACTTTGTTATCTTGTTTTCTATGCTTATTATTTGCTCTTTAATTTATGTTTTATATTTTTAGTCATAAATTCAAAATATCTTTCACTATTCAAAATCACCCGATCACGAACCGAATCCGATTTTCAATTCACACTTCGTTGGGACACAAAACGACCCGGTAATATCTAATATTTCTGGAAATATATTTGGTTTGACTTTTCTTGACCAAATTGGGATTTTCAATCTCGGTTAGAGAGCGAATTGACTGTTTCGTCCGGTACTTTCTCACTATAATATATTATAATATACTTTGACACGAGTTATCGGTTCATGTCACGATTTTGGCAAACATTACAGACGACATTGGGAACACGTTTGGACATAAGTACGGCTTATCATTCTTAAACTGACGATCATAGTGAGCGTACTAACCAGACATTGGAAGACATGCTTAGACATGTGTTGTCAACTTTGGAGGAAGCTGGGATAGACATCTTCCTTTAGTTGAGTTCTCTTGAAACAACAGTTATCATTCAAGCGTTAAAGGTGCGCTGTTTGAAGCATTGTACGGGCGGAAATGTCAATCACCTATTGTTTGGGTTGAAGTTGGAGAAAGTCAATTGATTGGGATGGAAATTGTGCAAGAGACCACCAATAAGATATTTCAAATCAAGGAGAAGCTCAAGGCAGCTAGGGATCGCCAAAAGAGTTATGCTAATAATCGACGTAAGCCCATAGAATTTAGCTTCGGCGATCAAGTTTTACTCAAGGAGTCACCTAGAAGGGTATGATTTGATATGGCAAAAAGGGCAAGTTAGTACCAAGGTATGTCGGACTGTTCGAGATTGTTGAGTGAATTGGTCGTGTAGCTTATCGACTAAGATTACCTCAAGAAACAAGCGGCATTCGTGATATGTTTCATATGTCAAACATTGAAGAAATGTCTGGCAGATACAAACTTACACGTGCCCCTAGACGAACTCAAGATCGACGACAATATACGCTTTGTTGAAGAACCACTGGAAATCATGAACTATGAGGTCAAAAGATTGTAGCAGATTCAAATTCCTATCATTAAGGTCCGATGGAATTCACGTCAAGGTCCAAATTCAAATGGGAGTGTGAGGACGAAATTAAACGCAAGTACCCGCATCTTTTCACGAATGCCTCGTCTCTAGAGAGATCGGGTTGAATTTTGGGACGCAATACCTTTCAACGGGGAGATACTGTAACAACCGTCTAAGCTCGGGTTAGTGAAGATTAGTATCTTATAACATCTTTAACTAAAACTATGCTTGTTAAGCTATTTTTGTGTTAGTCGGGTCATGTTTTCGCTTCATGTTCACTTTGCCTTAGGCACCTTTGCGTAACGTTAACTAAATATCAATGATATACTCAAGCTATTTTAAAATAGTTAGTGTCACCCATACATAAAAACTTAGTCCATTTTTACATAGGTACGTCCTTTTAAGTGTAACCAGTATTGCACCTACGCGTTTACGTTCTAGACCTAGGCATTTTTGTGCACACTTTTAGCTAAAAAAAAGAATTAGACATACACGTATTATATTTTGTTTTGTTAATGATGAGTAGGTTTCATACGTGACAAGAATGGGTGATAGATTACCTTATGTGTCACTAATTAAATAAGCCAATATTATGACTAATAGCCATTTACACGTGATATATGCATAAGTGTGATCTAATAATAAATCAAGTTGCATGAACTCTATGCTAATATATATACTCTCATACAAAGTTACATTTATCTTGGTGAGTCCTTCAAACGAACTAAATTTTAAACGAGTACAAGTATATTAGTACAAGACTTTATTTTTATTTTTTTTATCAAGGAGCTAACATTAAGCCAACAAAGGGAGAAGAAAGTATATATAAGTAACATCGTAGTCGAAACTGAGCCAACAGTTAAGTTGATTAACTAGCAAGCTGTCTGCCCCTTAGGGCGCATAAGTCAACTAGCGGAGGGTGCTGCCTTTGGTAGTACTCTTATTTTACACTCTCGGGGATAGGCACGACTAAACAGACTCAAATGCATAAGTATACTTTAGGAGTTCCTATGGTCCCCAGAATAGTACGCGCGCTAGCGCGCTACGGCTTACGCAGTTGATCGGATCAGATAGCCCTTCGGGCAACCAACCAACCAAACCCGGCACATCAAATTCCATTCCGATCAACACGCACGTGGTATGCTAGTCTTCTTTCAAATTCTCAAGGTTCACTTTTTGACACCTTAATTACTACTCCCTCCGTCCCAAAATTATTGTCCTCATTTGACTTTTTAAAGTCTTAATGTCTCAACTTTGATCTTTAATATTTTTGTATGTATTATATAATACTTGATGAAAATTGTACCAATGAACAAACATTTAAAAACCAATCTATTCATATAATTTTCATCAATTATTATATAACACATCAAAAAATATTAATGATTAAAGTTGAGAAATTAAGACATTGAAAAGTCAAATGAGGACAGTTATTTTGGGATGGAGGAAGTACTTACTACTTTTATTTGTTGGTTTATTTGTATGTATAATAATTTTGTATCTATGAACTATAATTCTACCACAAGTAGTCATTAAATTGTTTCAATGAATACTTGTTTTTGATGTTCAATCTATGAGTTTCTTAAATATCATGTATGATTGGTTCAGTTTTGTAAAGAGTCCAAAAATGAGTTTTTGGGCTTTTCTAATTAATAGATCACAAAGTAAACTCGCAAGAACTGTTTAAGGATTTCGTATATAATTCTTATGCGACCAATTATTTTGTGGACATTTATAAGAGTAAAGATTTATCTTTTCAAAACATTAACTTATAATTTTATTTATGTTTAAACCATGAAAACCTAGTTTTCAATTTGACAGTTAGACAAAATATACTACTTAAGCATGCTTAGTTATTTTAAATTTGGTATTATAACTTGAGATGCATCTTGACTTTTATTAGTTACTATGTTATTGCCATTCTAAGTGAAAATGAAATTTTAGATGAGGAAGTACGTAAAGTCTCAAGATGGACAATTATTAGTTTGAGGCGCATTTTTAAATCTTTTACTTAAGTTGAAGACGTAGTTTTATGAAAATAATTTGGTTCAATTACATATTTTTGGTATAAGTAACGTATTTTCACGAGTCTAAATGGGTGACTAGCTAGTTATCGTCTTTTATCCGAGCATATCATTTAGATATTAAAAAGTAATTTTACTTATCTTAGGTCGCGTCTAGGAGGTCTACATTAAAAGGTTGCTTAGTGAATACTCGTTGTACACGCTCTTGTACTTGTACTCCCGCCTTAGCTGTTAAGGTGAGTTTTCACAACCCCCGTTTTACTCTTTTACTCTTTTACTCGTTCTGGGGTGGAAAGCAGGTTACGTTTCTTAAACTGATTTGGTTGTATGTTTATGAAATTATGAATTTACTGAACTAATTTAACTTACTGAGTTGTGCTTTGCTATTTTATGCAAACTGGTATGTATGTTTATGTTTGATGCTTGAGAATAATCGTGAAAGTCCCCTGGAACTACAATACTTATTAACTCACTCCCAATATACGGGAAGAGCCGTTGATATTTATGGACAATGCTATTAGGGGTGGAGCCATTCCCTCACTTCCACTCACCGAAGTGCATAATATCACCTTTTCATGCTAGGTTAGCATGTTACGTAAGTTTTCGGCCGAATCGTCTTAAGTAGTGGACCTCTCAAGAGCATAAACATGATGTATACATATCGGACCTTTTTGCAACTTTGGCAACCAATTGATTATCTCGTTTTGAAAACTACTTGGTGCACTAAAACCTGTGAACTCACATAGTTGACCCATTTTTATCATGTTTTTTAGGTGATCAGAAGTAAGTGGTGATTTTCAGATGTATTGCATATTTGCATGGGCACTCTTTTACTTATATCATGTTATCTTTTGCTACTATGTTTAAAAACAAATGTTTTATCGTTGAGAACTTGTGTTAAATGTATTATGACTTATCTTTCGAAACTCGATGTAAAAACTTATTATAGTATATGATGTTTTTCTTTAACTCTTGTATGATGTTACCTGTAACTTATGATGCACTATGAGCTGTTGTACCTAGTGTTTCCGCTTCAGCGGGGTGTGACAGCATGCGAGCCTAGCGCGCCAGGTGATAACGCCATATATAATCTTAGATTGTAGATGTTATTTTTCCCTTTTCGTTGCCTTTTGAATCAACTACATCGAAGTTCGAACGAAGAAGTTATGACCAAAATACTAAAGCAACTTATAAGGTCATCACATACAATTGATTTTCTTTTGGCTTTGTTTCTCACATGATACACACGATTATCTTCATTTAGGCTATCATTAGCGATTTTAAGTGATTTCTAATATAAAAAAAAAAAAGAAAAAAAAAAGAAAAGGAAAACACCCCATTAAAACATAACAGTTGCACCCTAACCATTACCATAACTTACCATTTGACAACGGAATTACTTAAACGACCACAACATAAACTTTGACACCCGACAACATACATACAAATCATTTAAAACTCTCGGGGGGTACAACATTGACTTTGAGCCCGGTATTCTACCTAAGCTACAACTTACATGCAAACCTTCTAAACCGCCTTCCAAATCTAAGCATTAATCCAAGCTATGGCACCTTCACCAAAAACCTACAAAATCATTAACATCTATAACGGTAAGCGATAACGCTTAGTAAGTAAAATGAGTATAACATAACATTATACTTCAAACAACATATAAGCATCACATATATTTAACAGTTACTTCATGGCTCAACCTTCTAATTCTTACCTTAACACATAACATCAACTTACTCTACAACCAAGTCATCACTTAGGGCACATTCATCGCAACACATGAGCATATCTCAAGTTCCTTATAACTTAGCACATAACATACATAACACATACATGTTAGAAATCCATATAATACATGTCATCATCATTTTACTTACCTCAAATCTAAGCTAATAAAAACAAAGCACCATATCATCATCATCATCATCCTCATCATCATCATCATCATCATCATCATCATCATCCTTATTGCATCCTAAGCCAATTTCACACAAGTATAAACACTTAAGCTTACACTAGAATTATTATAACTATGGTTTATACAACCATAAGCTTATTTCTTAATATCCCAAATTTGTCATATAATCATACGTTGATCATATGACAATCAAACCATGAAATTACTAATCTTAAAACCATATAAAACATATTCCATAATTGCTATAACCTTTAATTAGTTTAAAACACCTTTTACCCATTTTCCCCAAATTAGGGTTCATGAACCCGAATTTCTAAATTCGTAATTAAACACTAATTAATCCATACATAACTGAGATAATCATACCAGGGACCAACCTATTGAATCATCATCTTCAATCCACCACAAAATCTCTATAAGTTCCATCATCTCTCTCATCTCTCTCTCTCTATCTCTCTCTCTCTCTCTCTCTCTCTCTCTCTCTCTCTCTCTCTCTCTCTCTCACTCACTCAGCTCGATTCACCAGAAAACACACACACACACACTTTTTAGATAAGTGTGGGATTATCCAGAAGTGTTATTATTAAACTTAAGTGGGTGACTCAGCAAAAAGGGTAAATTAGTTATTTCCTTTAGCCGACTTAGTCAATACGCCGTATTGGCTATACTGGATACGCCGTATCCACCAATACTCCATATCACAATTTTGGATACTCCATATCCAAGCCTATCTCAATCACCATATCACAATTCTGGATACTTCATATCCAAGCCTATCTCAATACACCATATCAAATTCTGGATACTCCATATCACAAACACCAATACACCGTATCAAAGTTGGTAGACCGAAAAACCATTTTCCATAATACATAAGTCCACACACTTATACTTAGTCAAACTCGTCTAGGGACATACCCATTTAAAAATGAGATTCGGGTGTAACACCCACCCTTTTCTTCTTCAAAGCTTTCACTTTGTCCCTGCCCACTGATCGTTGAACTTCCTGCACGTCATCTTTCTCGTCATCTCCAACATCATCATTTAGATTAATATTAGCATCCTCAGACTCTAGGTTGAATGAACGAGACCCATATGACTTGTATCTATTGTCTTTTCCGCTTTTGCATTGCTTCAAACCTTGGAACTTCAACATCCATCCATTTCTGACTGTGTCTGATGAGGCAAAAAGTGTTACGCTTTTAGGGGGTCATTTAATCCCTAAATCGTTATTTTATGATCAAATATTGCCTTAAATCGTTCCTTTTGTCATTTTAGGTACTTTCAGGAGGAATTCTCAAAAATATTGCATTTTGGACGTTTTTGGAGCATAAAAGTGAAGAAAACGACAAAGTCTCAAAAGCATGCTGGAATTCCTACCTGACGGCGTCAGGCTTTGGATGCTGACACCGTCACCTTATGATGAAGAAGTGGATTCAGACTCTACTAGACGACCAAGGAAGGACTCATGACATTTACACCTGACGGCGTCAGGTGTTACAAAATGTAGGCCGTCATGTGTTAAGCTAAAGAGAGACGGCCCAGAAGGTTTAAAGAGTGACGGCGTCAGAAGTATATCTAGGTGATCCGAGAACCCTAGACACGGCGAGTTGACGGCGTCAGGACCTATAACCTGACGCCGTCAGAATGTAAATTCTATATATACTTTTCCAATTTTCATTCATTATGTGTGTAACTTTTGGGAGAACTTTAGGGATAAACCCTAGGTCGTCTTTTACAGTATTTTCAAGGGTTTTCCACCCTTGATTCACTCATGCTTAATTAAAGATAAGTCTTCCTTCAAATCAATCAATATGTCTGTGGGTTGCTTGATTATATCGTATGCTTGTGTTTACTTTAACATGCTAGGCTAGGTTTCTCTTGTGTTTGCTTAGATCTAATGAAACCTAGCTATTGATTACTTGTTGTTGGTTTGTTATTGATTGTTGTGGGTGGGTGATGTCGATGTTAGGCTTAAGAAAACTGGCTAACCTCCTATATGGTAACTTGCTTGAACGTCTTAAGAAACATGAATCGGATGTGTACTACGATTATATGGTTGTATTTAATGCATAAGTGAATTCTAGTGATCTCATGTTAGAAGCTAGTTGTCAGCTCGACATAGAGTGAAGTAGGAGCTTATAGAGTTAGAGAAGATCGTACACAGCCCTACGAATGGTTTAAAGGAATACAACCCATCATCCACACAATTGTAACAAACCAATTAACCGGTAAAAGATAGCTAGGGAGTATGGAAATCTAAGTAAACACACCTTTCTCCATATAAGTTTCACAACCATTTACTTTTCTTGTTATTTTATTTTATTTGCAATTGTAGTTATTTGGGTTAGTTGACTAGCAACTAATTCCGCCCACTCTTCCAAATACCCGAAATTTTTACTTGCTTTCATAAAATATAAAAAAAATACAAAAAGAATCATCCCTCAACCCTTAGACCTAAATTAGAGTAGTTTTCAATCCTAACGACACTATTTCCCGAGAAAACGATCAATCCCCCGGTACTTGCCACTTCACTATACTACATCGGTCAGGTACACTGCCTGGTGGGGATTGCAAGCTTCTCAAGATCCCTTGAGAGGTAAAACCTATTGCAAAGGTTGCGAAACCCGCGCATCAAGTTTTTGGCGCCGCTGCCGGGGAATAGTTATTGCTTAGGTTGAAATTTATTTTTATTAGGTCTACTCATTAGATTCCTATCAAGTGAGATTTTATTTTTTTTTTAGTAGCTTTCTTGTAGTCTATCTTTTTCTTTGTGCTTTTGTTTGTAAAACCTTTCCATTGACTCTTTCGTTCACCATTATGGAGTACGCGAATCCACCATACTACCAACCACGAAATCCATTCCACCCTAATGACATCTTGATGTTCAAACAATATCGAGATGAACCCATATATGATGCATGGACTCGTTTAAAAATTTACTCCAAATAGTCCCTCATCATAGTTTCGATTTACGGTCCATAGCTAAAAAATTTTACGATCGTGTCGACCGATGTGACCAAGGGTGCATTGAAGATTTTGCCAATGGGGACTTTAGGGGATTAAATGCTGAAGAAGCATGGGATGCCATAGAAGATTGTGCCCAGTATTATTATAGAATAGACAACCCAGCATATTGACATCCACCAGTGGGATGCCATAGAAGATTGTGCCCAGTATTATTATAGAATAGAAGATTTATTTTTATTCAAGTCTTCCACAATGTAGACGTCTAGTAAAGGTGTGTGTGTGTAACCTAGGCGTAGGAGATAAACGCCTAGGGTTTAGTGTTTTAGTTTAGATAACGTGTTCTACTTGATCAAGGTAGAACATGTTAATTAGTTTGTTAATCGTTAGAGAAGATAATGATAATGAAAAACCTTGTTCATGATAACGTTGATTCATTGTTTGAATATTCCGCTTTTGTTATTATGTATTCCTAGATATTAAATAATATTAGACATCGTCTAAGAGCTACAACGATCTTCACAATTGGTATCAAGAGCCAAGGTTGCTCGTGATATCTAGGGATTACAAGGTTTACTATCGAAGATAAAGCAGATTCGAATGAAAAATTGAAAGGTACTTCGGAATTGTTTTTCTGCGTCAACAAGTATTTATATGGATAAAGTTGGTTGATTCTACTTGGCGACAAAGGTATAAATAATTTGTTTCACATTCATTACCCTCGTACTGATCGTGGGTTATTAATGAGTCGGTCAGGGAATTAAATTGGTCGAGTTTTAAATCTATAGTGAAGCATGTGAATTATTTATTAATCTCAAACTAGTGAATTTGATATATTAATAATGAATGATAGTTGGTGTGTGGGACTAATTTGCTATAGTGTCTAGTTTGTGGGATGTATTATTTAATATACACGAGGTGATGCTGTTGATTACTTTATACTTGATCGATGGAGCTTAGAGCAGAGATATTCACATTATACAAATTCTCATCTTGGGTCGATACTATTGGTTGAATATTATTGTGAGGCAGTGGAGGTAAGCTAGCAACATTGGTCAATTGATAAATTATCAAACGTGAGTTAATGTTGGGGTTGTTATTTATTTATGAAAGATTGTCGTTTTCTGTGATCTTCTCAAGGAATAGCAGTTGGTGACATATATTAATCTGTACTGCTCACGTGGGTTGATTTTGTTTAAAATACTGCTCGAGATTTTTTTTTTTTCAAAGTACTGCTCATCGCTTCAACGTATTGCTGTACACAAGGTACTGCTGCTTCGTTATTGAAAGAACTGCTGCTTCGTATTATGAAAGTACTGCCCGTATATTACGAAGGTATTGCTCTGCTACTGTTAGTTTTTCCCTAAAAGGGGAAGTATCTATGAGTTTGATTGGTTTTGGATTACACACACAGAAGGATATTTGTTACACACACACAGGAAGAAGTTTTGTTCTTAAAATATTAAAGGCTCGTTCTTATTGATTAATTGATTACGAAGAAGATTGTTTATCACTTATTTGAAGGTGAAGTGGAGTTTCTTGGATGAGTGTTCTTATCATATCTCAAAGTTTGTTACACTTTGGAGATAACTTGTTTGTGCGTTAAAGATGTGACGAAGACTTGATAAATCTAGCCAACGAGTGTGATTTTTCTTATGATGCTCTATGCACACATTGGCTATCACTTAAAGGAGTTACATTGTAGTGCTCAGTGTCTCATATTAGTTGAGGATTTTGTCAAGAGATTGCGGTCTACTTATACTATTGTTGTTTTGGTATGAGTTTGGAGTCACGTGGTTAGTACAAGATATAAGACACAAGTTTGGGTTGTTCTACTTCTTCATCAAGTTCGTTATATTTGGTTTTCTTCACATGTGATCATTACATAGAGCTTACAGAATTGAAGATTCAAGAGATGGTAAACATATTGGTTTCAGGGGAAGCTTATCGATTAAATGTTCAACCATCTACATGCACAATTCTAGGGGAAGTGTTTGATTTTTACTATTGTTGATCATTATTACTACTACTAGTTGGATTTTCTATTGTTTTGGATTCATTTTTCGTAAGCATTTTGGTGTTCTTCATGGAGGGCAATTTGAAACATTGGAAGGCTTTGATTAGAAGTGTGGTATTGGTTAGTGGTGGTCAAGATCATTATTTGCATATGTTCCCTATTTGTTGATAACAAAAAGGGGAAGAGATTTGGAAGAGATGTTAGAGTGGTATGGCATGGATTAAGGGGAAGACAAAGACTTGTTTCATTCAGGGAGATGTCTACATCTCAACTTTTCTACTTCATCTAGGGAAGTTCGTACAAGATTCGTGATTGTTTTGTTACCATCAAATAGGGGAAGATTGTTGGGAATTATAGATTTAATGATACAAAACAAGAAGAATGAAACATGAAGGGCTTAAAGTGACAAGATGGGAAACTACAAAAAGATGGAGAATTTGGAAGATTCTAGAAGATTTACTTAAAAGATTTAGTTTCCTAATTGTATTATGATTCCTCTTGTAAACCCTAGATGTCTCTAGTATATAAAGAGATATAGGGTCATTAGTTTTATTATGTACGTACAAGATGTAAACATCAAAGGGGTGTGTGTGTGGGAACCTAGGCGTAGGGATTTGGGAAAACGCCTAGGGTTTAGTTAGAGTTAGTTGGTTAGTCAGCCTCAAGGTCGTTCTACCTTGATCAAGTAGGATTGGGGCTGTAAATTATTAAGTGTTAGAGATTATGAATGTAAAACCTTGTTGCTAACATTGATGTTCTTATTTATTATTCCGCTGCATGTTATTCAATGTTAGTATTCCTAGATGATTAAAAGGTTTAACAGCCTGGAGCCCGTAACGATCACAAGTTCTATGAAGTGCTGGGTTCCTACACGTTAGTACAAGTCAATTTACCACAAATTTCAAGGATCATGAAACAAGTTTGTTTGGGGATGAATACGTTAGTGTTGAGATACCTACCAGCATGTCATGGTTAGGAGCCACCATAATACAAGATGAACACATAGGTAATCTAGATACAACGGAGGATGAGGTGGATAATCCAAGCCCACAAAGTACCCTACAAATCCTACCATCATTTGAGGCACACACACCGCCCGTGACTTACCCGGAAGAAGTAGAAGAGACTTTAGGAATCCCAATGGAGGTAGAACCCTTGGACCAAGCACCACTAGAGGATATAGGTTTGAATACTTGTAGTGATAACCATACTCTTAGTTCTAGGGAATTTCCTAATGTTGATGAACCGGAACCTCAATCTTTACACAACTTTACATCCTTACATTTACATCTAGGAGACAAAAGAGGAACCAAACCACCCATCAACCCTTATTATCCGGGTAGTTTTAGGATGAAGGAAGCCATTCACTCACACCCTTCACCTCACGTGGCATATTTCCACCCTAAGGGTGTGTACCGCTACTTTCACCCGCATTTAATCCAAAGTGTAGGGAAAATCTCCCCTATTTCCGTTAAATAAGGCTAGAGTCAGGCTCGTGACTCGAACAAAAACAAGCGCTTCTTGGGAGGCAACCCAAGCTTTATTTGTTTTGTTTGTTTGTTTATTTGATTTTATTTGTTTCCGTATGTATGTTTTATTTTTATTATTTTTTATTCATGTTTCAAATTACATTGTGAAAATGCTTTATTTTGTTTTTAACTTCGTCTTAACTACATATAAAGGTATTTTGCAAAAGATAAGTGTAAGGGAAATCTAAATTTGTTTATAAGAACGAATTGAACATAAATCGTAGCAATATAAAATGAACATACATATTAGTATTTGTTTGAGTCAAATGCTTGTATCGAGTCATAATGAAATTTTGCAGGATTTCAGGAATTAAGGTATTTGTTTTTCCAGAAATTTTTCGAAAACTAAACATAAAAATTCTATCAGATTAGTTCTGACGACGTCAGGATTTACAACCTGACGGCGTCAGGTACTATTTCCAGAAAAGTTTTTTAAAATTTAGTTTTTCTGCCGGGATTATGAAATTTACTGCATCTTGATAGGCGTGATGTGTCGTTGCGGTTTAGNTGTTTGAGTCAAATGCTTGTATCGAGTCATAATGAAATTTTGCAGGATTTCAGGAATTAAGGTATTTGTTTTTCCAGAAATTTTTCGAAAACTAAACATAAAAATTCTATCAGATTAGTTCTGACGACGTCAGGATTTACAACCTGACGGCGTCAGGTACTATTTCCAGAAAAGTTTTTTAAAATTTAGTTTTTCTGCCGGGATTATGAAATTTACTGCATCTTGATAGGCGTGATGTGTCGTTGCGGTTTAGCAGTGTTAATGCCTATCAAGTTTTACATTTATATTTAGCCGACTTATCAATAACACACACACTTAACGAGCAGTGTACCCGGTCAGTTTGTATATAATGGTAAGTAGAGTGTTGATCACTAAGAGTGGAATGATTTATCTAATTAATCTAATCAGTATTTTAATATCCTAAGTTAGTTTTACAGCCTAATCTATCGCAAAGGGGGTTCAGCCTGAGAGACTGGCACAGATTGGTTTAGTTAAACAATAAATTAAACTAATGAGCACGAATCAGCGAATGGCATACATGTACACAGATAGATAATAGAAACAATAAGAAGACCTGTCCTGATAATTAAGTAGCTTGTCACTTGTTTTTATAGCTAGTTTTATATGAAGTGTATATAATTAAATCTTTCTCTATGGCTCTAATTACATCGGCGGGTCAACGCTTAATGATTACTTATGTCTATCTTATTCATCCAAAGACGTCAGATAAAATAGGCGAGGAAGGGGCATGGCGACCCGACGCAAAACTCAGCTAGACATAGAGGTTATCAAAGCACTAATATAAGTCACCAAAGACATCATCATATAAACTTTAATTGATGGAAAAGCAATTTTAAGAGGAATACATGATTTTCCATAGTCACATACATTTGCCCATCTATCCTGATGAATTAAAGTGTACTATTACAATAAAACAAAACTACTTAATGAATTAAATACATGCAGGACCTTCTTACAGCTCTAATATCTTCGTTTAGGGCGTGTCTTGTGTTGCTTCTTTGACTGAACTCGGCTCCTTAGGGTTTTGTTGCACACTAAATTCGTCTAGGTCTTGGGGTATTTATAGTTTCTGTCTTAGGGTACGATGCGGCGCATGTAATGAGCAGATGCGGCGCATGTACTTAACTTTGCATGGGGTCCAAGATTAATATATTATGGGATATTCGTACACCGCCTTTAGATGCGGCGTAACTTGAGTCTTTATGCGGCGCATGTCTTTCAGTATCTTGGATTGTATCTGGTGAAGACTTGATAGTGATACGCCGTATGTTAGTAGTATAATGCGGCGTATCTGGAGTAGAACAAGCTTGATCTTCTTCGTTGACCAAAGTTTCATAAGCGGCGCATGGTAGAATTCCATGCGGCGCATTCTTCAAAGTCAGGAAATTGTCTTCAAATTCATCTAAGTATGATATTGCGGCGTATCTGTTGAGTGAGATACGGCGCATCTTCTGGATTTCAGTAGACTTTTGACATCTTGCTTGTTTTGCTCCATAATTAGTCCAAAATCGCCAAGTTTCACCTATTACCTATTTTTACCTGAGAATCACTAAAGTAAACATTAAAGCACCGATTCTCATACATAATAAAGTAAAACAAGTCAAATAAATAGGATAAATGATGATAATAATATGTACTTATTTGAGTTCATCAAATATCCCCCCACTTGAACTTTACTTGTCCCCAAGTAAACATTAGATTTTACTTATGAAAATGTATCCTAAAAGGTATTAGGATTTATTTTTATAGTTAAAGCACGTATTCGTCTTATCATAATCACACAACCAAACACTTAACGAGTTAGAGACAAAATAATTTTTCAATATAAAACAATTCTAAATCATTTAGTTGCTTAGTTGTGACTAATATTCTATCATAAGCTTGACAAGTATACGCATTTCCCCCACTAAAGCTAAGGAGTAACAAGTCTAAAGCGGTAAAAAGGGTTTTGAGGCTTAAGGGTTAAACCTAGCTTCATTCAAACATTTCCTGCATAAACTTAGTAGATCGCTAGCGCGAGTCTTCGACGCTTCAACTAACAGATGGTCACGAGTGCACTTCTCGGATCGCTGGGGCGTTATTTGCATAACGGATGGTCACCAAGTCACACACTAGATCGCTAGCGCGTTAATCAATTAATCTAATACTCAGATGGTTACTACCTTATTCATAGATTTAACATTCTTACTTAGCCAACATCATATCCGGATGCTCAAAAGCTAACAACGAATATAACAATACGGTTGGGTAGGGATAACATTTAGGATATAAATTGGTGTAAAATCAAAAATAAACAAACAAATAAATTAAAATCCTAACTGTGGTTAATTACTTTCTCAACCATCCCATGAATAAGACTCACATCATTGAATAACTCACGCTTTTGACTCATGTAACTCACGCTTTAGGTAGACACGAATTATACTCAATAAAATCTTAAACAAAGAATAATCCTTAGTTGGCGTTCCCATAACGGCCAACTCCCATTCAATCCATTAGTATAATACAACAACAAATAGTGGATATCTACCACTTAATACAAAACTTTACATAAGTTGGTTAAACAAACTTCCAACTTCTTCTCTTTCTTTTTCTTTTCTATTTTTTTGATTTTTTTTACCAATGTGTAAAATTCCACAACTTTTTCTATCACGATTTTTTCGGATAATTTTTCCATACTTTTCTTAACTTTCAGAAATAACTGTAATAGTGAAAGTAGTAAACACACGAAAAATAAACTAAAATTATACAATATGTACTTTCACTCTAATTGCATTGTGCAATTTCCCGACCTAACCAAATATAATGAATTACGCACGCGAACACAGGTAATGTAAGGAAACACACTTTGCCTAAAGTAACTAACCACGAATTTTAATCTACAGGGTAGGCTAAGGTGTAAAGGTGTAACGAAACATTTTTAACAAAGGTGTAAGAAACGAAAGGAATGGTCTGAGGGTTTTTCTAGGGGGATCTTACTCTATAAGTGAGAGTAAACAAGAGGGTTTATACGGGGGTTAACTAACCAATGTAGTTAGTTAATATTACATAACATATAAAGGCTTTTTGGGTGTAATCCTAGAAATTTACCAAGTTAGACAAGTCACTCCAATTATATCGATAATACTCATTATGGTGGTCTCGAATAGTATACAAGCCAAGTTCTAAAGTTTACAAGTCACCGGCACACTAAAGTTTTGCTTTTTGGAAGAAATAAGGTTATGTGTGCGGTTATGTAATTTAGACTTAAACAAAAACATGCTAAAAAATTTTTAAATTTTGATATATTAAGCGTATTTTAAGCATATTTTGAAAACTTTAGGACAAGCAAGCGTTGTAATTCTCCATCCCCCCACTTAAGTTAAACAACGTCCTCGTTGTTTGTGTCAAAGGTTAAAAACTGGAAAATAAAAGAATTAGAACGTAGAAACTTCCCTGATATTTGCTCGGAATGATCCTCCATTGCGTTTATGAGCAAAAATCAACTTTCTTGTGGATGAGAACGTTTAAGCTTCATGATTAATGTTTCCACAAAAAGTGCAGCAATCTAAAATACCACATAGGCTTTAACACACCTGAGTTAAGAAGGTTCAAACTTGCATAATATATTAGTAGTTAGAAAATAAAACCTAAAAAATTAAAAATTAAAAAGCATCAGGTCAGTCGATACACTGCATCCTATGGAAGAGGATGCGCCGCATTGAGCCTGGAATTAATACGAATCAGAATAAAAGATGCGTCGTATCCTTAACCAGGGATGCGCCGCATTAAATAAACTGACAGAATGTTTTAAAGTCGAAAAATAAAAAAATGCAGAAAAATAAAAAGATATGACCAGTGCAGATGATACGCCGCATTCCATGATGGAGATGCGCCGCATCTTCTGCAGGTCTGACAGACTCGACTCAAACAGAAAAATAAGATAAAAAGTTCCAGGTTGTCTCCCGGTCAGCACTTGTCTTTATTCCAGAGTCTTCAAGTTGGACTCACGTTCAGCTCCTATTTTGTTCTTGTCACATGCCATCCTTCTTCCTTCATTCGAAAGATGTTACCATATAGTTCTGCAACATTCTCTTCAGATCGACTTAATCTAATATATTCTCTGGTCTTTGTTGCAACATATTCTTCATATGGTCCCAAAGAGTATTTGATGACTTCAAATTTTTCAGAAATTATCATGGGTGGCTCATTATAAGGGATCCCAAGTAGTCGACATTTTCTCTTGATGAACTCTTCCTCTTCTTTATCAACAAATCTAGAATAATCGTCCGTACGTAAATAGTCATCAAGTTCTTCAATTAATTTCTTTGTGACTCATCGTTATCATCGTCGGGATAATAGTTTGCCGAATTAATCGATTGATAATAATCTTGGATCTCGTCCCATTTTCTTTTTAGTTCCCACTGTAATCGTCGATTAAGCCTTGTGTAATCATTAAACTCTCTATGCACCCATTCCCAGAAGGTAGTATTCGATGCTCCTTTCAGTCCTTTTAAGTATTCTACCTTTTTCTTGTAAAGCTTCCGCCCTACGTGGGGAATCTTCAACTTTATCATACCAATCATAGTCTTCAAAGTAAACATCATTGCCAACTCGTCTCATTCCAATTATGCTTCCCCCATTGCATATCCCATCATTCTTATAGTCACAGGTTGACCATTCACTACTTCCGTCATTGAAATGGAAAGGTTTACAAGTGTGATTGATATGCCCGTATCCCCATGGTTTATCCCAAACCCATGGTATTTGGTCGTTCCATTCATAGTACCAGGTGCTTTTGAATTCATCATAAGTCTTGAATCCTGGTAGGTCTCCAGTGAGCACATCAGTGTCAATTTGAAGAAGGTAATTGAATTCCTTGAATTGCTTGCATAAGGGCGTCTTGTAGTCAAACACATCAATGTCGATGCTAAACAATTCCTCGATGTCTTCCTTAATAGCTGAATCATCGTATGACGACTCATTATCGCTATTGACTTCTTCATCTTCTCCTCTCATCCAGTATACCCATAATGCATCTTTAGTGGCTCGATCCATGATTTTATGGTTATGGAACTTACACCTTATAATCTGAGCCATGAGTTTCTGAGACATCCTAATTGCCTCATCCAGTGTTTGTGGATCAAAAGAAATCACATCACCACGGATGTTTTCAGGTAAACCACCGATGAAATTTTCCAACAACTTCTCATTGTCCGGAACCATAGACGGACATAATGCAGCTAATTCTTGATACCTTCGAATGTATGTTTCAATGTCATTTCCCACAGTCACGAGCTCATAAAACTTGGTTTCCATCTTTTTCACATTCGTACGAGGACAAAACTTCTTAGTCAACAGCTTCTTGAATTCGTCCCATGAAAGTTTGTAGGCATTTTCTATACCCATAGGCTTTGCAGATGTAGTCCACCATGACATAGCTTGATCAAGAAGTGTGCTAACAGCAAATTTTACCTTGGATTCCTCGGGACAATTGCATAGACTAAATACCGATTCGGTATGCTCAAACCAACGGATCATAGCAATAGCTCCTTCAGTACCTTTGAATTTGATAGGATCACCACTTTTGAAATCCTTGTACGTACACTTACGACCAACAGTTGCATTGCTAGCTTGTTCGGATGTTTCAACTTGAGGAGTGGCTTCAGCAGCCCTAGCAGCAACATTAGCTCTTTCAATCACTATTGCTTCAGCTATGCTATCCTTCACAAGTTTCCTAATAGCGGCTTGTGACATGGCCGGTGCGGCCGGTGCAACCTTTTCTTTCCTTGGTGGCATATCTAGCAGCCTCTTCTAAGTCGGGTTCAATTGGTGCTAACCTCTCAAACGGGTGGGAGTTATCACCTAAGAAATGTGAGTGATTAGAGAATGTCAAAGTATAGGAATTGAAGATGAGAGTGATGATATAGGTGTATCAGCGGATGAAAAAGAAACATCCTCGATATCCGAGTCTGCTAAGATGATCACAGGGTGGTTGGGTGAAGACACGTTACTTTTGAACCAGGTCAATATGAAATGAAATGAATAACCCATGTAATGAAATCATATAACTAATGAATATGCACTTAGGTTGAAATGATGAGATGCTATCGTGATGTAGTTATAGTCTAGGGTATAAAGGATAACCTAGTTCGCTATAACCTTTACTCTGATACCAATCTGTCACACCCTGAATTTACCTGTTAAATGGCAGCGGAATTGAATTCCCGGGTGTAACGACCATGGCATCTCATACAAGGTTACATTGAACGACCTAAAGTGTCGTTTTGTAAATACAACGTTTGATCGTTTTATTAAAAACATAAAAGTTTACAACATAGGTCCCAAGTGGTTTTACACATTTATTGAAAATAAAAACGACAAGATCAAACGGTTCATAAGTGCATTGACTTTGCAACCAAATACTGGTTATGAAATAACTATTGGAATAAAACCAGGAGGAAGCGGGTAGAGATACGTACCTAATGGGAGAATTCATTAAGAAGGGCAGTCAAGAGTTGAAGTGTATAGTATCTTATACTGTATAGAAGGAAGTCAATGGCCTGTGGTGATAGAAGCAGTAGCACAAGAAAGGAATTGATCACCGACAATTGCAATTGTGAAACTAGAATCCAGAGACCAAGAGGAACCTCTTGAACTATGCACGTACAGGTCTAAATTTAAAGGAGGATATATTCCAAAAGAAAAGGTCTGAACTGTGTATGGTCATATATATGGGAAAGAGAAGAAAAAACTTGCAAACAACCAGAAAAAGTAACATTAAGGAAATGGGTGAAGGTGTGGTTTTTCTAGTCACCTCACCATTTATCGTTGCGCCTTTAAAATTCCTGGGTAGAAACCTCATCAGAAGGACACTTTTTGTTTGTTGAAGGCATTACAAATGGCATCATCATTAAAAACATGACGAACTAATAATAATAATGTAATACGTAGTAATATAAACCAATGAGCCAATATACAAACAAGAGACAGATATCCATTTGATAAAGCAAGAGCATAACTACAATACGAGAGTTTAATTAAGCTGACACGAATTAAAAAAAAAAAAAAAAAAAAAAAAAAAAAAAAAAAAAAAAAAAAA
>LBNU01026164.1:15868-36576 GCA_014162995.1 Artemisia annua
GTTAACGATAGATATTAGACTAATAACTTGGTGTAATATCGTCGGAAACTTTATTATATTTTTATCGTATAAATGAAACGATCAAGTTGAAAAGGAATTGTTTTACGAATTATAACGAGTGTTTGGAAATAAAACGAGACCTTGCGAGTTATAAAATATTGAGGGAACTTGAATCCAAGTTCGACCATTTTATCTCTTGTTGATTATTGGTGCTAGTCACGGATATGTGACGTCAATACACCCAATCTATATAACTATTTAACTTGTTTAGTCGATGGATTAAATGAGGCTTATTTAGTTATATCGAAGGAGTTATTAACGGATATTATATCCTACGACGCCTTAGGTCGTGGTAGGAGTTTGGGAATGATAAGTTAATAAATACTTTTGCGAAGTTATCGAGTTGACGAATTCGATAGATTTCGGGAACCTATTTATATCGCTTATTAAACTCAAAGAACTCACCATGTAGAACTCTATGTGTTATGTGATTTAGGTTTTGGGTGTAATCTTGGAAGAATATATTAGGTAAATAAATTATGGAGGGTTATCGAGTCGACGGATTTGATAAACTTCGATGACTTATTTAAGTGATATATTGGACTAATATTAGACCCGTAGGTTGCTATTATTATATCTTTTGGTTGAGATTTCTTGGTTGAGTTGTGTAACACCCCCAAAATCTGGTCCAGCGGAAGCATACATGCATTGGGGTGCTACTAAACTAGTATCATAACATGAGGTACAAAGAACGGTTTTTATCTCAACCATTTAGAATAAATTTCACTATTAAAAACAATGGGTTTACATATTTAAAACTATTGCGGAAATAGGTCCCTAAAATAAATGAAGTGGTCCCAACTGTTTATCAGAGTCATCTATGACCATGTCATGCCGTTTGCCAAGTGCCTCCAACAGTAAGTTATCACCTTAGAAAACCTGAGAATACATGCTAAAAAGTGTCAACACAAAGGTTGGTGAGTTCATAGAGTTTATATAAAAAAAACAGTTAAAGTGATTCGAGTTTGTGAGATAATGAAGTAAATAGTGGGTTACGTTGTCATACACCCATAGTTCGTTTGTTGTGTGCCCTAACCGGGTCAATAGTTGAGTGAATCAATAGTGTTTGTATAAAAATCAGTTGAACACAAGTTTCAAGTTAAATAAACAGCGGGCCACGTTGTTATACGCCCATAAATTTAGTGGTTGCAGTACTGTATCATGACTACAGTACCGCCTTATTGCTCTAAGTCTCATGAACGCAAACGTTAACTAGTGACGTCATATAATAATGACGTTAATTACCAACATTATAGGGATAATATTAGTATAAATGCCCTCGTGCAGGAGGTTTTCGTCCTCCTGTTTAGTTCAAATAAAGTGCATTTGGCTACCTATCCGGCTAGCACAAATGGGGCGTCAACTGCCAATAGATCTATTCACTATATTCGCGTTCACTCGCAAGTGATTAATGGCTCATGATATGAGGGGCTTTTAGTGGCAAGAGTGTGTCTTAGGCAATAACAATCAGGAGCATACATAAAATACTTGTGTTCAGGTTTGTAGCATGTAATATGTTTCAATAAACAAAATAGAGTGTATCATAAATCGAGTAAAGTGTTTAAGATAAACTAGTAAAAGATGTAAGTAAAACGGGCATGTATCTCCCCCAAAGAGTTCAAAATAGATAAAAGGGGGGGCTATGACTCACCTTAGCAAATAGCAGTCTGAATAGAGAGTAAAGTCAACTAGTGATAGTGAGCAGCACCGACACGCGACCTAAATTAGTGTGGCAAGTTTTAGTTCACAATTCCTATTCAAGACTCAACGAGGTTTAGGTATATTTTAAATGTTTGCGTCGTTGTTGCTTGTGTGGCAGCGTTTAAGTTTAAATAGTTTTTATAAATGTTGGCAAGGATTGGCTCTTGGAAGTGCATTCGCAAACACATATAGAAGTAGAAGGAATATATGATGACAACGTATTCATTAGACAAAACCGAAAGACAAAGTATGGAAAATTAGTAACAATTAAATATTAGGCGTTGACGGTTTATACAAACATTATTGTTAAAAATGTGTAATACTAAGTGTATATGTAAATATATTTATAAAAGTATTTTAAAGAAAACGAGTTAAGTGATAACTTTAATTAATATTCTCGTTTTTAATTGAATAGATTGATGTAGGTTATGAACAAAATTCCCTATTGTTGGTTATAAGAATGTAAGCAATATACATTTTGACGAAAGACAGGCATGACCCGAGTATATGTTTTAGTTTTGATGGTAAAATACGTTTTAGAAATCGGTTTATAAAACAAGTCGTGTAGCTCCGATTCGAATAAATTGGAATGAGTTGGAACCATATTGTGAGATAATAAGTCGAATAAACCGGAATTAAATAAGTAGTGCTGAACATTTGATGGGCTCCGTGTGGATTTCGACCCACACACCCGTGGCAAACACAATATAATGAAATAACACATTTAGAGTTGAGTGGGCTCGAGTGGCTCGGCTCACTGTCACTCTCGACACGCAACATAAGCAACACTATACTTTGTTTACTTTGCCTACTACTTGAGGATAGTGACTAGATTACAAAACAACAGAAAATATATTTCACGAATACTTTTATTTGAACTTACTATCAAAACCAGTTGCTTCATTATTTGTTTGAGTAAATTGACAACAGAGAGTGACAAAGGAAGAAAAAGAAAACAAATAAAACACCTCATCCCATCGTAAGTAGTCTTTTAGTCTAATGGAAGCAAAAGCATATAATCAAAATATACACAGTGTGGTTCGACCCAGAGCGAAAACCATAAGCAACCCAATAATTCCTTTGAAAAACAACAGTTTACACTTTACACATATATTGATTTAAGAAGAGTAACTTAAAAAGAAAATAGTCTTTTTAAAAGATAAGGAAATTGAAAACTTGATCAAAACAATTACGTACTAATACTTACAATTTATGTTTGACTTATGAATCTATTTAAAGTAGCAGGCTAATTAGAGAGGATGATCCAAAACAAAAGCCATGTTGTCTCTTTCACATTAACAAGACCCACCATCTTTTCTTTTTATAAGGCTCATGTACTGGTCTTTTAAAATGTAACTTGACGTTCCAACATATTTGTTTACCGAAAGGAAGCATTTAAGGTACAAGCTATCATTTGAAATTTGCTTACAAAATCAAACATGTGAAAATCTTGCATATCATACACCATGTTAATAGTTTTGTTATTTGCCATTTTACCACAATAACAAACCCAGTACTGTGTTTGACAATTGAGTGTAAGAAGAATATATAGGCAAGATCAACAAGGGGAGAATACCCACTGTTGGGATCGACACAACGCAAAGCAAACACACCATTTAGTCTACTTCATTTTAGATGTTGCAAGTTGAGGCAAGTAAGGACACAAAACAACCCTTACTGTTGGGTTTGATTTTCACGACTGCAGGCAACAGAACACAGGACTATTACCCCTTTTGACAAAAACCAAGACACATGTCTTTTCAATATTTTGAGAGTTTAAAAGTAACATGTTGAGGCAAAGAATTATCAAAACAAGATCCATTTCAGTGGGTCTCGATAACGCAAGGGGAACCAACCAAACTAACACTTCCAATCCGAGCCAATATCCAGGTTTTAGTTTCTCAGTTACTATATTTTAAGTTTTGCCACACCAACAATAACTCAAGAGCTAATCATTAATAAAATCGGTCGAGTCCTTTTAATCCCACATAGAATTATAACAATCAAAATCTCAATAAATCACAGAAGTATTTATATTCAAACGAAACATCAAAATTTCAAAATAGGAGATAATCAAGAAACATAACAAAGTATAGAATCAAAGTGAATCTTACAAGAGAGTGTGATGTCGATGAAGACCAACATGGAAACCCACACAATCTATACCCGAATCCATTCCAAGCAAAAACCCAAGCAAGGCTTCACAATAACCCTTAAGAATACCATTCTTTGTGGTGAGATTGAGATGAGATTTGTGTGGATCTCCTGGTCTTCGAGCGACATAAAAAGAGGACAAAGAGGAAAGGTTTCAACATGCTTTTGGGATCAAAACCCCGTGAATGGATGAATCAAGCTATAGTCGTTTTCCATTGCAGATTCTTAGATGGTCTCGTGAACTCGTTTGGGAAGAAGAGAAAGAAAAAGTAAAAGCTATAAGGATAGGAAAGTGATATAACATATCTGTGTTTTGACTTTGAAAAGAAAGAGATAAAGTGGGGCGGTGATATCAAAGGGAGGTTATTATATGTCGTTATTTGTTTTATTATATTATGCCGTATATTTAGTGTACTTCGGTTACTGTTTGAGCTTAAAAGGTAGTCGTGGTGCTCTGGTTTAGCGTTTTCGAGCAACAATGCGAAAACTAAATTTTTATGATCAAACAATATAAAAACAATATTATTGACTATGAAGAAAAATAATTATCGGACTTAAGCCATAACTAATGTGGTGTCGGTACGCGTGCGGTGACGGTATGCGCGTGAGCCCGTTCGAAGTGAGATGTGAGATACGACACATAATTAGTTGGCGAATATATTTCGTAGTTGTGTTGATGGAAAAAAAATTGAACGCGAAAATGGTTAATTAGGCTTTCAAAATAAATTACTTCGTATTTAGCATTAATAAATGACTCGGTAAATTACGGGGTATTACAGTACCTACCCGTTAGACTGGATTCGTCCCGAATCCAAAGTTGTGGTAGTGATTGAGGTTGACTTATCGAATAGATGNGTCTAGCTAGCAAGCGTTTTGCGTATATATCCACTTGATTTGATTATGAATATAAACCTATGATCTCACCAGCGAAAGCTGACTTTTAGCACGTTTTCTCAGGTAATTAAGTAATGATTTGGATGCTTGGATTGGAGGCTTGGCTTGGCAATATGGTTTAAGGATCTACTTTTCTAAAAACTCTTATATGTATTGTGGACCTACTTTTATTTCTTTTGGGCCTTACTTTGGTGAATTTGGGATGAATGTAAACTTTAAAACCCCGTTTGGATGTGTTTTTATTCATGTTTACTTTATCTCGTTCTTTTATGACTTGTGTTGGATACCAATCCCCGTAACACCTCGAAAGCTTGTTGAGTCTTCCGCTGTACCAAATTTTGGGGGTGTTACAAAAATATGTAACACTATTTCAACGTGATTTCTAAAACATTGCATGCATTTATCTTGGTTGACCAAGAGTTGTCTAATCAAGATAAAGGTTTATAATAATACATTAGTACTTAAGAAAAAGAAAATGTATTTATGAACCTTGCATATATTTGAACACACACTAATTGATTTAAACAAGTAGTCATAAAACTAATTTTACATAAGTTGTGTATTGTATAAAAATGGTTAGGATAATTAATTTTTATACTTATGTAATGACAAAATCTATGCATACTATATGTAATAATAAATAGTTTTTACACACAAAATAAATGACAATCTTGAATCATTAAGTTAATATGTCATTATTAGTAACCTCACACATACAACAAGTATTATATTTGATGGAGCACATTCCCTAAATCTTTACTTACTTTCTTTATTAAAAAGAGTGGTTGTGAGGGTCAAGAAAGATCTCGAGTTTATATCGATTCATTATTCAAAATATGATTGATATCATTATCGAATCTAATTGACAAGTTTTTGAGTGTGGACATGAAATTGGAGTCATTATTTGTCTAGCTTCAAGATATAACAAAAACATATCATCTGGAACCTACATACTCAATCACACTCAATTGGTATGAAAATAATGACGTCCTTCTCAAGACGAAAAGAATATGCATCGGATCATAACTTACACTTGTGCTGATGATGTCATATTGAGTCTTCTTGTCCAAAGGTTGTGTTCCAAACATTAAACTAATATGTTTAAAAGGTGCTTAAAATACACAACGAAGTAGGATTGACTACTTGGATGTTTCATCCGAAATATTCAAGGAATTTACATTGCAACGCAATTTGTAAATGTGTCATTTTCGAAAAACCAAACACGAGCAAACAAACAACATATGTAGACTTTGCTCAAGAACGAGTCTAGACTCAAAATCAAATGTTGAATGAAAATGTCACACATAATACATCATTAATCTAAAACAAGATAACATGTATTTCAAAAGGATAATTTATATCCTATACATTCCACTTCCTTTGTATCATGAATGGTTATGTTACAAGATAACTTGTTTGAAAAATGTAGGATATTAGATTTTGGAAGAAACCTAATACAACGTGTGTCATTGCATAAGCAACTTATATGAGTGAAAAGTTTATCATTTTAAATAAGCATATTTGTCAAAAGATACAATATGTATTCCCTTAATGATAAAACATAAAATATTACAAGATCTATTAAGGTAAGTAACCTTAATTAGACTCTCTTTCTCAAGATTTACTATAGAGTATTCTTGAAGCCAAAACATGTTAAAATGAGAATTCAACAAACAAAAATGTTATCATGTAATGCACCATCTAAACCAAACAATCTATAAATCTCAAACACATGATTTAAATACCCTACCTGCCTTTGTTAGGATGTTGTGTAAGACATGTTGTTTTCATTAACCGGCTTTTAAAATATTGATAGTTGAGTTATGTTAGGACATGTATTAGTGGAATCGGCTAATATCATCTTTGGAAAACTTCAATGGGAAAATATAGGAATTCCAATTTTTCCAATATGAGAATGGCTACTGGAGAACCTATTGCACTAGAAACTCAATTTGACCTAACGGTTGAATTGCTTCCAGGAGAGAAGTTGGGTTTGTGGTAAACTCGTAAAAGTGGTCGTGTTTAGCCTTAATTGAGCACCGCTAGTAATAGTTTCATATCCATTCTCTAACTTGAATAATTTCCATTCCTACATTTGACTAAAGATGTTTTACATGGATGATCTTTGTCTCCCGTTAAGATTGGACTTTAAACTAGTAGTAATTAGGATTTTCCTTGACAAACCTAGATTACTTGCATATATGTGATTAATAGTTGTAATCAACAACTTGCTCTTATGTGCTAAATGTCAACATGTTTTACTTTATGCTTGCATAGTAATCATGTTTTGTATGCATCTCTTTACATTGCTTATATGTTATTTGTGCACCTAAACTATGTTGGACTAGGTATGCCGTTCATGATACCTCCTAGATGTCTTATAGTCTTACATGCTAATATCCTTGACTATTATGTGATGCATGCTTAAATGACTTACATGCTTAAATTTTTGATTCTTATGTATCTAGGCTTATTCCTCCTCACACTAGATCGTAATCTTCATTTAGGGTGTCTAGTGTCACAATCCTGCCTTATTACCTAAACCATTCCTTAATCATTTGATTATTCCTATCCTTTAATCTGGGAAAAACAGAAATTGGAGAGACTCTGCACCTTACTGATGGCGGTCCCTTATTGCATTGGCGGTCCCTTATCTTTAAAGGACCGTCCAATGAGTTAAAGGACCGTCCCCAGTAAAGGTGTCACGAACTAGTTCACTTCTTTTTCCTCTTCTGCAATACTTTGAACCATCCTACATCATGCCTTGTCAAAAACTCACAAAGAAGCATCTTCCTCATAACCTTTCATCACTCAAACCTCAAACCACCAATGTGAAATGAAAAACCGAGTCATCCTTTGTTCTACCAATATCGAGTCATCCACCATTTCCATGCCCTCAAAGAAACCAAGAGTCAATATCATACTTCCTAAACCACTCCTCATTGATTTAACACAAGATAACACCAAAACTACCACCACCTCCTACCCAAGAAATCCATTCCATAGACATTGCTCTTTTGCTCTCACCCATCTTCACAAGAAGATTCCACCATGTAACCAAACAAGTGTGTCATCCCCACTACAACCTAACCCATTAAGGTCAAACCACCTCTCATGATACATAAACCTATGTTCACCCTTGTGTCGCTCTTTCAAACAAAGGGAAATCATCATATCCAAGTGAATTTCATTAAGAAATGCGTCTTTTCCACTTTATAGCAAGTGAAGAACATAAAGAAGATATCCAAGCTTCAAGTGTTGTCGAGTCATCACCACCTCATTTCACATATCAACCTTCGGTCGTCAACCAACAAAACACCTTAAAATTCCATGATTCCCAATCATCCATTAATGATTACTCAAACTCACAAAATGTCTCCTAACCTCAATCCTCAAGATCACTCATTGTCACCTACATATCAACCTCCAATGACAAATCCAAATCTCTTACATCCTCATATACCCAACAAAACTAGAATAGCTTGTATTCCGTCGATCTCATCGATGATGCCCTTTTAAGGATGCTTGCATACCGTTAAATTCCTTCCTCACTCATTGTAAGTGCAAACGTTCTTCTCATTATCTCCCCGCACATACCTTCAACATAAGCCTAAATTGAACCACCAACTTCACACTATCCTTGCCAAACTTTGGCTCATAACATCCTTTCCCACTTCTCCACTATTAGAGAGTCATCTTCATCCCTATCTAGGAGCATATCATCCTCATCCCATATCACCTAGACACTAGATACATATCTTGGAAGAAGTTAGAAAATGGTGTGTTAATCAACTATTATATGTTTAGGTTCGACCCCTTTCATGCCATGCTTTAGAATAATCATATTTGAGTCATGCATGTCTTGCTATATATATCATCATTATTATGTATACTTGTCTACTAACTTTGTTTTGTAGCATTACTTCATTGCTCGATTCTTTGGTAGCCAAAACTAGTTTTGAGCATACACCAAGGAGGAGCATTTGCAAGTGTCAAACTCGGATGCAAATTGTTGATGCATCTAAATACTTTGTTGTTTGAAACTAACCCTTGATGTAGGTTAAGAAGGATGCAATGAGCTAGGGGGAGCTCATGGATATGTTAAAGTCAATAAGGATGCAATAAGCTAGGGGGAGCTCGGAAGTAGTTGGGTTAATCGTTCGGAGTTGGTTAAATCATGGCGGTAGGAGCAAGGCTTCACTAGGATGATGCACGCTCAATTCTTTAAATGATGGGAGTCGAGGTAGTCTAATATATTCGGGCATCATTTCTCATGCTTAAGATTGTCCTCTCGAGTTGTCTTCTCAAGTTGTTCTCTCAAGCTCAAGTTCTACCTCATCATTAGCGAAACCTTTTTGCTTCGACAAAAGGGGGAGAGAGGAAGTGTAAAATAGTAACTTCTACACTTTACTATGAGTTACGGTTTACATATTTGTCATCATCAAAAAGGGGGAGATAGTTAGTGCAAACGTTACGACGTTTTATCTATACAATGTCTTCATGTTTTAATGATGACAAACGGGTAACTTGTAATACATAACGTAAAGTGCACAAGCTACTCGTTCACACTTCAACATCTCTCGACATCACTTCAGGTATGTACAAACACACTTTACCAACTTTGTTAAGTGATCAAAGAAAATATTTTTGTCCTTAAACCTTACATTTTATAAATGTGACAAAACATTTTTTTACAAAAATAAACTAGACAAATTATTTTTGTATTTATAAAGAAATGTTTAATAAGAAAAATAAATTTGAAATTTGAATTTCAAATTGTCCAAACGTCCTTATTTCCCGCCCAAATCAGATAAAATTTCACCAGGTAACATTTCACCACAAAAGGACAAAAACTTTCGGGAAGGTCCCTTAAATAGGTGACGGTCCCTTATTGATAAGGGACCGTGCAAAGTTTAAGGGACCGTCCCTGGCTTCTCGTGTTGGCTATAAATACTGACCCATTTTCATCAGAAAAACTAATCCTCTTTAAACAAAAATTTCCTGGTCTTTCTTTTTTCATCTTTGATCACTATAACTCTTTGGTATGTGTTTATAAGTGATCCCGTCATCCACTACATCATGTGCAAGAGAAGAACACTCGAAGTCGTCAAGAATCGAAGTGTTATTGAGTCCACACACCAACGTAACTAGTGTTATGATTTTCTTTTTCCTCTACCTCATGGGTAAGAGAAGAACTCTCGACATAGATAAAGATTCGAGATGTTATAGGTGTCCACACACAAACGTAACAAGTGTTACGGTGATAGGTTCTGTAAATATTGTCATTGTATCCGACTTGTGTGTGAGTCGAGGATGGGGATTATATGTGTGAACTTGGATGGTGATGTAGATCCAAGAAGTCTTGTAACTAGAATAGGTCATGTAATTGTTGTATGGTGTGTGGTGTCCTAGTGTGTAAGTTAGGACTTAGTTGAGTTGGTGTGTGAAGGCTTGGATCGGGAGATGATCTAAGTATGTCTCGTGTGAAGGCTTGGATTGGGTGAAGATCCAAGTGTGTCTTAGTGTGAAGATTCAAGTGAACGGGAGTGCTCGTTCGTGTGAAGGCTTGGATCGTGTGTCGATCTAAGTGGGACAAGAGTGCTTGTTCGTGTGGCCACATGGGCCTTGTGTAGATTGGTTCTAGCTAGGATTAGGACTCGACATTCCGCTTAGTGTCGTTAAACTTGGTGTAAGCTTGTGTACGGTTTGTTCCGCCTAAAAGGAGCGTGTTGATTAGTGAAGTAACTCTCGAGTGTGGTACTCGGGGAGTGGAGTAGGACGAAGAGGTGCTTCGTGCCGAACCACTATAAATCACCGTGTCCGGTTTGCGTTTTCTCTTCCTTACTCTTTACTTTCCATACTTGCATTACATTTATATTTGTGTGGCTTGGTGTGTACATGCTTGTGATATCAACTAGCTAACTTAGAAACACAAAACATAAGAAAATTTAATCAGACAAAATAGACATGCCCACTGGTGGCGGTCCTTTATATAGGGACGGTCCCCAAACATTTAAGGGACCGTCGGTGTATTTCAGGGACCGTCCACATTATAATCTGAATTGGCTAAAAACGTTTAAACCTCATGTTATGTTTATGTTTATGTGATTGCGTGACTTATGTGTTTGTTGTGAGTGACTTAACCACTATTCATATTTAGTCACACTTGATCGGGAATTTGATACGAAATATTTTNCCCCCCCCCCCCCCTCTACGTTTCTACAAAACTAAACAATTAATATTCACGCGGATAATATGTTCAATTATATATTATAACTAGTGTAACTTAACGATAATTGATTTATTCAAAAGTCGTTTGACTTGGGGAAATGCTTATTAAACGGGCAAGTCATGCGGAAATTTTGTAAAATCTTTTATAAACTTAAATCATTTAAGATTTATTAGATATCCAAAACCTTTTCAACATTTAGTGCTTTTCAACGTTATTTGGGAAAAACTGGGTAAATACCGAAACTGCCAATCGAGGTTTTCTTTCTCGTTTATTATTTCTTTCTTATCTATTCTTTCTTCTCTTTTATTATGCGTTATTTGATTCATTTCGCGTCCGCCGAGTTTATTTATTTCTTTTATTATTTCTTTATTTTACCTTTCATACGCCACACGAGACTTTGAACGTTTTCTTTTCTTTCAACGCCATTGAAACTAAAAACTATTTTATACGAGCATTGTTTTATTAATTGTTTCGAGTGCTATTACTGAGTTATGTCATTTAATTGATTAGGTTGTGCTGAGGTTCCATTGTTGTATTATACTAGAGGGAGATACATAACCCTCTAGTATTTTATACGAGCTTCTGAAAAAAGGGGGTGTTACATAACCCTTGGGGGAGATACAGGGTTGTAAAGCATTTAAAAGTGAGGCTATGAAAACTCACCTGGGTCTTAAGGTAAGTAAAGTAGGGGTTTAGACAGCCCACTCACGTATCCTGGGGGTAATGTAGGTGTGTGTGTATGTCAAGTCTTAGTTTAGGTTTTCTCAACTAATCACTCTTAAAGTTTTTATATATAACATAACACCGGTCGGGCCATCGTAATCCAGAAGTATAACTCCTCACATGAAGCACCCTACTATTGTATTATGTTATCAACATAATACCATTCGGGCCATCATAATTCAGACGTATATAACTCCTCACACGAAGTTCCCTATTATTGAGTTATGTTGTTGTTAGGTTTAGTTATAACATAACACCGTTCGGGCCATCATAATTCAGGGGTCATGCATAATCGTTTGAGGAGCCAGGGCACTTTAAATCTTAAACCCAGCAAACTCGTCAAAACGAAATATCCACATGATACCCCTCACATGAAATATCCACAAGTTTGCTATGTTTACGATTTAAAGTGCCCTGGCTCCTCAAACGATTATTGCATGACCCCTGAATTATGATGGCCCGAACAGTGTTATGTTATAACTAAACCTAACAACAACATAACTCAATAATAGGGAACTTCATGTGAGGAGTTATATACTTCTGAATTATGATGGCCCGAACGGTATTATGTTGATAACATAATACAATAGTAGGGAGCTTCATGTGAGGAGTTATACTTCTGGATTACGATGGCACGAACGGTGTTATGTTATATATAAAAACCTTAAGAATGATTAGTTGAGAAAACCTAAACTAAGACTTGACATACACATACACCTACACTACCCCCAGGATACGTGAGTGAGCTATCTAAACCCCTACTTTACTTACCTTAAGACCCAGGTGAGTTTTCATAGCCTCACTTTTAAATGCTTTACAACCCTGTGAGGGGGATACATGCTTTAAACCGAATACAAGTCTTTTTCTTTGGTTGTTGCACGAGTAAACTATTTGTCATCATTACATAACAAAATTCATGAATCTAATCACTTGTGATATTTTACACAAGTGAAAGCGAATATAGTTGATAGATCTATTGGAGTTTGACAACTCCCGTTGATACTACCTCTCACTGGAGGGTATCAATAAGTACTATATTTGAACCCTCTCTAAAGGATTAACTTTGGCATAGTTATCCTTTCCATCCCCTCATGGTTTGGTCTGCAGACCCCATGACCCGGACTGTTAACGTGTGTTTCATGAGCTTAGTGCAATATACCTACTATCACTAACTTTTCCACACATAGGGTTTAAGCTGAACCCTGTGGAACTTGTATTCACTCTCTATCTACTTAAACCTATGACTCTCACTCAACCCTAGTGTTGACTTTTAAGCATGTTATCCTAGGTAATTAAGCTCTTTAGGAACCCTGGCATGGAGAAGAACTGGACATGAGGACGTCCATAATAATTATCATTCATCAGTTTTTGCCTAAAAACGTATCTTAGGGACCTCTCTTTTGGTAAAAGTATATCTTTTACTGTAAAAACTCTGATGAATAAATGAATGATAACACCTTTTTCAAAAATGTCTCTTTTCGAGTCGTTTTCTATTATCTTGTCTTTGTTTCCATGAAGTAATACCCCAACTCTAAATCCGCTGCGATCTATGAAAAATGGGGGTGTTACAGATTGGTACCAGAGCCTTGGTTATAGAGAACAAAAGGATTTTCCTAAACTATAACCACTTTTTCCAAAAAGTCCTCCGTGCCACTAGAATCCCTGAACTTGCCTTTAGACTCCCGACTTTCCTTTAGGTTAAGATTCCTGACTTGCCTTTAGGTTAGACTTCCCGAATTGCCTTTAGGATAGATTCCTTACTATTGCCTCTAGGGTAGATTCCCCACTATTACTATTGCCCCTAGATATAACATAAGTTAGAATTTTGCTAAGACATTTACCCGGGAATGATATTACAGTTAGATATGTCATCCTTTAACAATCCTATCATAGTGTTTGACACTGATGATGAGGATACCCCATCGGATAGTTATGAGTATGCCCCGGATACCCCATCCTTTAACAATCCTTCTGGTTCTAATTCTCCGGAAGAATTAGCCAATAATATCTTAACTAACTTAGGATTAGAACCTTCCCTGAATGATCCCTATATGCAAGCATATAATAGGTATATGCAAGCATATGGTAGTGACATTCCTACAGTACCTACTTTAACACCTACCCCATCTATACCTCACTATACTAGTCAAGATCACTATGTTCCCAAAATAGATTCCTCACCCCGTAAGAAATTGCGTATTATACCACCCTCACGTTCCCCTAGGTTTGAAATAGGAAATAGTTCTTACAAAACATCCTTAGAAAGACATGAAGAGCAAATAGAGGATATACTTAGTCATTTAGATAAGTTATCTTTAGGACGTATAGAAGAAGTAGAAAATAAGATAAGTGACTTAGGAAAAGGTAGAATAATAATTCAAAAAGATTACACTAGGTTAGAGAATGAATTAGAGAAAACACGTAGCCAAATCTTTAAGTTACAAACAAAGTATGAGGGACACTCTGACGAAGTAGTTACCGCACATGTTAGACTTTCCACTATAGAAATGATCATTGAAGATATTAGGAATAGTCATAAGTCTAACATAAGAGATCTGTTAGAAGCAATCCAAGAACTTAAGAACAACAAAGGATCAAACTAGTAAGGTTATAGACTTAGTAATATAGGTAGTTTATTCGGTAGTATGCGTTAAGTTTTCACCCTGTAAGATATAGGAACAAGTCGATATAAAAATTATAATTTGCCTATACTAGGATCCCCTATGCCTTATACCTTAGGAAATCACTATAGACCTACCTTAGGTTTAGAAAACTCGAGGTCATTAGGAATCTTAAAAACTAGGAAAAGCTAAAACTTATAACAATTAGAATCCTTTAGGTTAGTATCACTATGCCTTTAGACGGGGGAAATGAACTTTCGTGGAATATAGTGAATCTTATTAGGAAATCCGCCCTTTTAGTTTTAGGATTCCCTATACTCTATAACTCCGGTATCAGACAATGTTCTAAGAATTAGAACTTGTAACTCTATCTATACGCAAGAATCTATCAGTTAGATCTTGCAAGAATGTCTAAATTGGAAATGACATTATTCTTATCCCAACTTATCTTGCGAACGTCTATAGAATGGCACGTACAAGATCAACTACTCCTACTACTCCCGCTACACCCGCCATGACTCAGGAAGACATTCGGTGACTAGTTGCTGACAGTGTAACTGCGGCACTAGAAGCTAGGAATGCTAACATGGCTAGAAACCCCCAAAATTCTTGTAGTGAAGAAGAGTAACAAGGAATTTATGAGTTGTCAGCCCTTTAATTTCAAGGGGACAGAAGGGGCCATAGGATTGATTCACTGGTTTGAGAGATGTGAATCAGTATTCTCCCGTAGTAACTGTACTGAGGATTGTAGAGTTAAGTTTGCTACCGGTACTCTTACCGAGGAAGCATTATCCTGGTGGAACTCGTATGCCCAACCCATAGGAATAGAAGAGGCATACAAAATCACCTGGACTGAGTTTAATAATCTTATGATTAAGAAATACTGTCCTCGAACAGAAGTCAAAAAAATGGAGGATGAATTATATAACTTGACTGTGGAACGATGTCAAAACTTATATTAGGAGATTTCAAGAGTTAGCAACGTTGTATCCTACAATGTTGCTGACTGTTGAAAAGACAATAGAAGTTTTCATCGGAGGTTTGCCCCGGAGTATCGAAGGGAATGTTACAACCTCTAAACCTCAAACTTTAGAGGAAGCCATTAACATTACCTTAAGGTTAATGGACCAAGTAACAAAGCACAACATTGTGCTAGCGCCCAACGATAATAAAGAAAGTTCCACGATGGGAGAGCTTTCAGAAACACTCGTAACACTAACAGTTATAATCGTACTAACCCCTATCCTCAACCAAACCCAAGGCAAGATAATACTAGAGCATATGCCGTCATTCCAAATGAGGGAAGTGGTTATGTTGGGAAAGCCCCTTTGTGTAAGAAATACAATTGGCATCACACAGGGCATTGTTTCATTAACTGTAATACATGTAACAAGGTGGGCCATCAGACAAAGGATTGCAGGCACAAAGGACCAGCAACTGGGGTAATCCGCCACCAGCAACGGTCATTTGTCATGCATGTGGAGAAAAGGGACACTATTCGAATAAATGTCCAAAGAAAAATACTGATGGTGCCCAGGGTAGAGCTTACATGTTGAGGGATAGAAACGATCCGCAAGATCCGAGCGTAGTCACGGGTAAGTTTCTCTTAAATAATCATTTAGTTAAAGTACTATTTGATTCTGGAGCCGATAGGAGTTTCGTATCTATACCTTTTGCCTCTAGACTTAGGATCAAACCCGTAGCTATAGATACTTGCTATGAGATAGAAATGGCCAACGGAAACCTAGTTAGTACTAACACCGTTCTTAAGGGTTGTACCNGTTACAGTACTATTTGATTCTGGAGCCGATAGGAGTTTCGTATCTATACCTTTTGCCTCTAGACTTAGGATCAAACCCGTAGCTATAGATACTTGCTATGAGATAGAAATGGCCAACGGAAACCTAGTTAGTACTAACACCGTTCTTAAGGGTTGTACCCTAACCTTACTTAACCACCCATTCGAAATCGATCTTATACCCATGAGACGCGGTAGTTTTGACGTTGTTGTGGGAATGGATTGGTTGTCCAAGAATCAAGCTAAGATTCTTTGTGAGGAGAAAATCATACATGTACCTATCAACGGTGAAACTTTAATTATCCGAGGATATTGAAGTAAGACTCGTCTTAACTTCATCTCATGTATCAAAACGGAACGATACATCTCACGAGGTTGTCAAGTCTTCATTATTCAAGGGATGGAGACTAAGCCAGATGAAAAACAACTGGATGAGATCCCTGTAGTCAGGGAATACCCAAAAGTTTTTCCTAAGGATTTACCTGGCTTACCTCCCATTCGTCAAATAGAATTTCAAATCGACTTAATTCTCGGAGCGGCACCTATAGCCCAAGCCCCCTATAGGTTAGCCCCTTCAGAGATGAAGAAACTCTCTGAACAACTCCAGGAATTAGCCGATCGAGGTTTCATACGTCCAAGTACATCACCTTGGGGAGCTCCTGTCCTATTCGTTAAGAAGAAAGACGGATCTTTTAGGATGTGTATCGATTATCGTGGATTGAACAAACTTACTATCAAAAATCGATACCCATTACCCAGGATTGATGACTTGTTTGATCAGCTTCAAGGTTCGAGTGTTTATTCAAAAATCGACTTAAGATCTGGTTATCATCAACTGAGAGTGAGGTTAGAAGATATCCCTAAGACCGTTTTCAGAACGAGATATGGGCATTATGAATTTCAAGTTATGACATTTGGTTTGACAAATGCACCAGCGGTTTTCATGGATCTCATGAACCGGGTGTGTAAACCATACTTGGATAAATTTGTCATAGTGTTCATAGATGATATCCTTATCTATTCTCGTAACAAGGAAGAGCACGCTCAACATTTGAGAATAATCCTAGAATTACTTAAGATGGAGAAACTTTACGCAAAGTTCTCTAAGTGCGAATTCTGGATTAGTACCGTGCAATTTCTCAGACACTTGATAGATAAACAAGGACTACGTGTCGATCCTGCAAAAATCAAAGCCATCAAGAATTGGCTGTATCCTACGAATCCCACCAAAATACGACAATTCTTAGGACTAACGGGCTATTATCGAAGGTTTATTGAGGGATTTTCAAAAATTGCAAAACCTTTGACAGAGTTAACCCAGAAAAACAGGAAGTTTGTCTGGGAAAAAGACCAAGAGATAGCTTTCCAACTTTTGAAGAGAAAGTTGTGTGAAGCTCCGATCTTAGCATTACCAGAGGGAAACAATGATTTCGTTGTTTATTGTGATGCTTCGCGTCGAGGTCTTGGAGCTGTATTGATGCAAAGAGATAAGGTAATCGCTTATGCATCAAGACAACTTAAACTACATGAGGAAAATTACACTACACACGATCTAGAATTAGGAGCAGTAGTGTTCGCTCTAAGAATATGGAGACATTATCTGTATGGCACTAAGTGTATGGTTTTCACCGATCATAAAAGCCTACAGCATATTCTTAATCAAAAAGAGTTGAACATGAGACAACGTCGATGGATAGTGTAACACCCCCAACTCAAATATGGCAGCTACAGTGCTGGGGGTATTACGAAAATAGAAACCAGGCACATTTATAGTAAACGACCACAACTCAGGACGTTTAAAATGTGACCAAAACATATCATTCGATTTATAAACCATTTAGAGTACAAGTACTCTTTATATAAAAGTTGTAGCGGAAAAGTAAATAGAGTTTGCAGCGGAAATTAGACAAAGTATAGCAGCGGAAAAGTATAAGACACGAAAAGGTTTGACGAATGACATGTAAAAATAGGGTAGCAAAGTAGTTAAGCTGCCGTGACAGAATGCCCCTCCAGCCAATGCCACTCCTCCACGCCCATTATATTATCATGCCAAGCTAAACATCATTACCTGAAAATACATGCTTAAAAAGTCAACACAAAGGTTGAGTGTAATCCATAGGTTTAAAATATAAAGTTGAGCACAAGGTTTAATCATAAGATATGAGCAACATATGCTAATATCGGGTAATCAAGATAACAACCAATGTATAGAGGCATCCCTGTGCATATAACATTGTTGATGATGCTAAGCTCATGACACGCAAACGTTAACCACAATCATAATATCAATATAACCGCGGAATTTCATAGTATAACAATGCCCTCAAGGTCGAGCACTTGCCATTTACTCGACAAATCGAATATAGTACACCACAATTTGCCTATCTAGCAAAAGGAGTGGGAGGGTCAATTCCTATAGCGCTATATCCCTATATTCGCGTTCACTCGCAAGTGATTAATGGTTCATGATCTGAGGGTCTTGCATAGGCAAGGCAGAGCTACTTAGCACATCGTCAGGAAAGCATACCAATCAGGAAAGCATACCAAAAATACTTGTGCTCAGAAAACATTTAAAGCATGTATCTCACCCCATGGGTTTATAAACATTTAAAAGATAAAAAGTGGGGCTATGAATCACACCTTAACAATAGCAGGAAACGAGATATATCAACCAATCAAATACGCCTCACAGCAAACAATCCTCAGCACAACCTAATCATATAAATATCATAACTCAGCAATAGTACTCGAATACTTTAATAGTTAATGCTTGAATGAAGTTTTATAAAAGATGATGGCGTTTGAAAGAAAACATTTTCCAAAAGTAGTCTCGTGTGGAAGAAAGATAGAAAAGAACAAGTCGGCGAACCTCAAAACATACAAGGAAATAAACAAAGACTCGAAGAATACTCGTCAAAAGAAAAGAAAAGAAAAGAATAAAAGACACGAACAAATAAAGATGACAAATCCTAATAGTCTCGGTACTACCCATTTCCCAAAATATTAATAAGAATATACTTGATAAAGTATAGTAAAGATAATAATTAATTTTAATAAATTTCGGCATGACCTGCCCGTTTAATAAGCATTTCCCGAGTCAACGACTCTTTTAGATATAAATAATGTTAATAATAAAATAAGTGTAGATATTAATATGATTGGATATATCATTCACGTTGTCCATTAGTTGTTCGGGTTTATCGACCATTTCGTATAGTTCGGGTTCCAGGTACGTTAAGATCTTTAAGGGCCTAACGTACCCTACCGTCTCGTGTACCAAAGGGTCCATAAGTCCAAATAACCATAGCCGCAAATCCAATACGTCCAATACAAGTTCACAAGTCATAATATAAGTCATCAAAGCGGATGCCAAGTCCGTCATCCAAATTAAGTTAACTTTAACAATTTTATATTTTAATTTCACAGTTATTATTCCGTATTAATATTTACCGTTTAAAACTAATAATAATAATAATAAGGTTATAATAATAACAATAACCATCCGAGACTAATAACCAATCCCGACAAAACATAACCAAAACCAAATCCGAAACAAACATCACAATCCCATATCTCGCCTTCACCAAAAATACCAAATCTAATCCCTAGTCCTAATCCATTCGGCTAAACACAAACCAATACCAAATACATTTCGCAACCTAACTTCGGCTAACCAAACCACATCCAAAACCAAATACTAATTAACCCAAGTGACCACATCAATAATAACAACAAAATAAGCCACCCACCACCACCACCATGGCTCGGTGGTGGTGGGTCACGGCTGCCGAACCACAAACAAACCAAACGGAACCCAAAATAAATTCAAACAACAAAAATATATACTCCCTTAGTCACCTAACTCGACCAAACTCAACCAAATACAAAACCTCACCGAGTCAACCGAGTTGACTCGGTGAGTCGACCCAACTCGCGACCCAAACGGACCAAGAAACATTCCACACGAGTTTTATTTATTAAAACTTTATTAAAAACACTTCTTAATTAATAAAAACATAAATAAAATCGGATTATATAAAAATTCGAAATTAGGGTTTGTTGTTTTGTTAAGTTTTTATAAATAAAAACGTGATTAGAAGCTTAGGGGAGGCTCGAATACCAAAAGACTCGCCGGAAAACGTGGGTTTTGGCCGGAAAATACAAATTCCGAATCTACAATTGTAGATCTAGGGCGCGTGAGGGTGTTTGAGACGAAACGGGTTGCGGGGATGAGTCGGGGATGTCCCGATCTACAAGATGGTATGGGTGGTGTATTAGGGTTTGGCCGGAATTTATTCCGGTGGCCGGAATTTATGGCGGCGCCGGAAAGGGTGTGTTTGCCGGCGACTTAGAGAGAGAAAGGGAAGAGAGAGAGTGAAAGGTGTGTGTGTGTTTTTGTGAGGGTAAAAATGAGTGGAAGTATTAGAGAGGGGTATTTATAGGTGAGTGTAATGGGTGGGTTTTTAGCTTATCTCTTCACAAAACGGTTCGGGACTCAAATGACTTAGCAAACGGACTCGAAAAA
>LBNU01026164.1:37678-51957 GCA_014162995.1 Artemisia annua
GTAACTTAAACACTTTACGTTATGTGTTGTAACTTACATCTTTGTCATCATCAAAACATGAAGAGGATGTTTAGATTAAATATCATAATATTTATGCCAACAATCTCCCCCTTTTTGATGATGACAAACTATGTAAACTATAACTCATAGTAAAATGTGTAAGTTACTTGTTTACACTTCTTCTCCCGCTTTTGTCGAAGCAAAAAGGTGGACTCCTAGACGAGACTTCTACTACACTTCAATACTGGAGATAGAATGTATAAGGCGAGCTTGCATCATCGTGAGTGAAGCCTTGACTATCGCCAATGCTCCCCCCTTGGTGTATACTCCCCCTTGGTGTGTGCTCCCCCTTTGTGTATGCTCAAAACTAGTTTTGGCTACCAAAGAATTGAGCGAAAAAATAATCCTACAAAACAGAGTTAGTAGAAAAAGAATGCACATATACATAATGATGATGATAGATATATGCATGACACTTATTGGGGAACAAGATATGGATGTCTAAGGTATATGGACTAAGAGTATGATACATGAAATTATATTTTTAAAAATAACAACCTAAATTCCCTAAAAAAAATAACATGACCAATGCTTAAGACGTGACAATGATTAGGACCTAATACAGGGATTCGACCGACATATTTTGATGAAAGATGCCAAAATGAAGAGGAGAATGATACGTTCGTAGAATTAATGAGGAAGGATGAGCATGAAAGAAAAAGGGAAGGTGATGACAAAGGGTTGACAATGATGGTTTATATTAATATATCATTTGATAAAGGTGAATGATTGGGAATCATGGGATTTTTTTTTTTTTTTTTGGTGTTTTGTTGGTTGACGACCGAAGGTGGATATGTGAAATGAGGTGGCAATGACTCGACAACACTTGAACCTTGGATTTCTTCTTTGTGTTCTTCACTTGATAGAAAGTGGAAAAGACGCATTTCGTAATGAAATTCACTTGGATGAGGTGGTGATGACTTGACAACACTTGAAGCTTGGATATCTTCTTTGTGTTCTTCACTTGTTAGATAGTGGAAAAGACGCATTTCATAATGAAATTCACTTGGATGAGGTGGTGATGACTCGACAACACTTGAAGCTTAGATATCTTCTTTGTGTTCTTCACTTGTTAGGAAGTGGAAAAGACGCATTTCATAATGAAATTTACTTGACTTTTGATGACATGGACAAACAGGTTTATGAGTGTATGGATATGACGATTGCCCTTTGATTCAAAGAGCGACACAAGGGTGAACATAGGTTTATGTATCATGAAAGATGGTTTGATCTTTATGGATTAAGTTGTAGTGGTGATAACACATTCAGTAGAATCTAGGAGATAATTACATGGTTGAATCTTCTTGTGAAGATGACTAGGTGGAGTTATTGGTAAAAATGGGTGAGAGTGAAATAGCGATATTCATGGAATGAATTTCTTGGGTTGGAGGTGGTGGTGACACTTTTGGTTTCTTTGAGGGCATGGAAATGGTGGATGACTCGAGATTGGTAGTGTAAAGGATGACTCGGTTTTTCATTTCATATTGGTGGTGGAAATTTTGACAAGGAAGACGTTGATTGCGGGTAAATGGAGGTATATTCTTGGAAGTACGAATGTTGGAGAGTTTGGTGGTGTGATGTGGGTTTAGGTTTAAGGTAGAAGGATATATGTAAGTGATGTGATGTGGGTTTAGGTTCAAGGTAGAAGGATATATGTAAGTGGTGTGATGTGGGTTTAGGTTTAAGGTAGAAGGATATATGTAAGGGGTGTGATGTGGGTTAAGGTTCATGCTCATCCGGATGTAAAGTGAAAAAAAAAATAAAGACGAATCAATACGAAAGTGATAAGCTTGACAATGACACGAAGGATGAAGGATAGCATACAATGAACTTCATCCATGAAGTTATGTAGCTCTTCTCGAGCATTGTGAATGTTTAAAGAACAATCACAAAATGAGTTATAAGGTTTTCCTAAAGATGATAGCGGAAGAGGTGGATGGAAGATGTTTGACATCTATATTATAATAGACTCATGACTCAAGAAATATACATGGACGATGAGTGACATTTTAATTTGCATTTCGCTAATTAAAAATACTTAAACATTTCGGATGAAATATTTAAGTTGTCACGTTAGAGGTGTTAGATTACTATCTAACTATCTCTTGACAAAAGAGTGGATTGTTTGGAAGGGAACAAGATGATGAATAAGGAAGTGAGTATGCATGAAGACTCTAGGACACTTAAGACACTTTTAAGACTATAATGGCCTATCGGATTGTGACACTAAGGTTCTCATGAAATAAGGGTGTAAGATCTAAAGGCAAGAAATATATACCTAGATGGATGAGACATATAGAGTCAAGCATGTAAAGGCATTTAGGCATGTATCATAAGTACAAAACTATATCATGTCAAAATAGTTATAGAAAGACAATAACTATTATAATAAACATGCATTCAATAACTAAGCAAATAATTATGAAGGCATATAATCAAATCACGTAGGAGCAAATAAACATCTAGAAATATCATATATGCGAGATGCCATAAATCTAGGAGTGAAAAATTCTAATGTGAGGCAAAGTTCATAAAAGTAAACTAGCGTTAGGTATATTTAGGAAGAACCATTTAATCAAGTTGGAGAATGAGTATGAGACTATTACTAGTGGTGCTCAATTCAGGCTAAACACGACCATTTTTACGGGTTACACACACCCAACTTCTCACATAGAAGCAATTCAACCGTTAGGTTAAATTGATTTTCTAGTCAATAGATTCTCCAGTAGTCATTCTCCTTTTAGAAGAAATTGAGTTCCTAAATTTACCTAACGAAGGGTACCAAATATGAAGTTTGCTAGATTCACTAATACTTGGCTTAATGTGACTCAAACATCATGTTTTTATGAAGGTAAATCTAGATGTATTTTACTCACGATCTCAATGGCGATGTGTTGAATGTTTAGATAAGAGTAAACAAAATGTTTTAATCTTTTGTTCATGATTTACCGGTTGTTTGGTTTTGATGGCATATTACTAGATTTAATAAATGTGCTTGATTTAAGAATGCTCCTTAGCATATCTTGTGAAATGTATCTCATTAAGATTATTTATCTTAAATGAGTTTGTGATTCTCAAATGATATTAAAACTAGACATTTTAATATTCTTAAACAAATATTATTTTCTTTGATTTTTGCCAATGTTATATACCATAATTTAACTAGTAAAAAAAATGACTTTTACTTGTTTATGCATTGTGACAAATTATTTTTCAGTTCTAATAACTTATATTATTTCACAAAGGAATGTGTAGTGTATTATCTTGTAACACAACCATTCATGCCACAAAGAAAATAAAATTCATAGAATATATTGTGTGTATTATTCTTACATATGTATTTTAGCTTGGAGTGATGATTTTAAGTAGTGTGAGCAAAGTTTACATATGTTGTTAGTTTGCTCATGTTTGGTTTTTCGGAGATGACACATTTACCCATTGTACTACAATGTAAATTGCTTGAATATTTCGGATGAAACATCCAAGTTGTCAATCCTACTTCATTGTATATTTTATGCATATATTTGCTAAATATTTGGAACACAACTATTGAACAAGTAGACTCAATATGACATCATATTCACAAGTGTGAGTTATGATCCGATGCATATTCTTATCGTCTTAGAAAAGGATTTTGTTATTTTCATATCAATCGAGTGTGATTGAGTATGTAGATTCAAGACTATATCCTTTGTTGTAATTTGATATAATCTTGAAACTAAACAAATAACCATCCAATTTCTTGTCCACACTCAAAAACATGTCAATTAGATTTGATGAATTTATCAACCATAATTTGAATAATGAATTGATACAATATCAAGATCTTTCTTGACCCTCACGAACACTCATTTAAAATAAATAGACATTTTGATAGTGTGTTCCATTAATCCTAATATTATATATGAGTGAGGTTAGTGAACGATTGAAAGTTGACTTATTACTTCATGATTGTTATATGTTTTGTTTATGTGAAAGACTATTCATTGTTACGTATAATGAACACACTTAGATTTTGAAAATACTTTTTCTTCTATATAATTACTAATGTTTTAAAATGATCCAATTTTTCTTATTTAAACAACCTAAGGTAAAACAAGGTAATTTGTTGAAAATGTTTAAGTGTGTTGTTGAGAATAGGTTAAATTGTTTGAAATATTTAGGTGACTAAATTTAACTCATTTACAAGATGTTTGAGTAACATTAAGCCATCTATACCTTTATGCAATGCAAGCATAATATAGCAATCCCAACGCAAGAAATCTAGTGTAAGATCTAGTTAAGAATAAACCGGAAAACTAGCTATAAACTAATAGGGCACATATGCTTAGATATACAATTAGCTAAACTTCAAATAGCAACAATCATCTAATATATTCTATTAACAAAATATAATCACAAAGAAGTTCACATAACACATAAAACACTTGTCGTCGTTTTGTGTATTATATACACCAAGGTTTACTTAGCTCGATTTTATTTGAAAATAAAATGGTTTCCTTCCCATTCTATAATTTAATTAAGATCAATATTTTGAAAACATAAATACTTAATTTTTCAAAAGTATATCAACTAGGAATGCCCGACTTGAAGGAAAAGGTAAAACAAAAGTTTTACGTTAAAACGAGACACAAATGTTTGATCACCGTGTAGTATTTTGCCTTTCTGACAAATTTAACTTTGAAATGATTATTTTTAAGTATTTTTAAATGAAAGTAGACTCAATTACCTTTAAAACGCCGGGTGGCACGACTTCTACGGACTTACGATTAATTTTATATGATTTTTCAAAGTTTCTGAAAAACTGTCGAACAGACAGGCGGACCCCTTAGTTTTAAACGGGCCGCCCAGTATTTAAGGGGGCCGCCCAGATAATTAAGGGGGCCGCCCATCTGGTACTCAAAAATGCATTTTTTGTTAAAAATTATTTTCTAACTTTGTGGAAATGTGTGAAACTTTCTGAGTTTAATACCGAACATATAATACTTATTTTAAGCATAATTTTATTTCGAGCTAATATAATTAGTGTATATAATATCAAAACTAATACAAGTTAATCAACAAAACACTTTTCATATTTAATCCTCCTTAATGGGTAATTTGATACATGGATCGTACTCAATTTTTAAAACCATTTGTTTTGAAAATTAGAGCGACCTGGCTCTTGATACCAATTGTGGAAAACTAGAAGGGGGTTTGAATAGTTTTCGCTCTTTTTCGTTTTATAAAAGATTTGTTTCAAAATCTTCAATTAAAGTTTTCCTTATTAAAATCTTAAAACGTTTTGTATCAAATTATCGATTAAGTTAAACTCAACATGCGAAGTGTGAATAATGCATCTAAGTCTATTAGACCATATTATATAATTATTCATCCTATAACAATATTGACTTTTATCTATCACACATTCAACATCAAAACAATAGAAGCAACAATCAACACATATTTGCAAGCATAGATATAAAGCGATAAATGCAAGAATAAATGAAAAGAGATAAGAGAAAGGAGATGCAAACCGGACACGAAGATTTATAGTGGTTTGGCTACAAGGACACCTTCCTTGCCCTACTCCACTCCCCGAGTCACCTACTCGAGAGTTTTCTTCACTACTCAACAAGCTCCCTTTTGGCGGAGAAACCTTACACAACTTTCGCTTACACCAATTTAACGACACAAAGCTAGATGTCGGGTTCTAATCCTAGCTAGAACCAATCTCACGACACGACTTCGATCACTACATAACTTCTACATGACTTCACGACTTCTTCACGACTTCACAACTTCACGACTTCTTCACTACTTCACAACTTCTTCTATACTCCACTACTTATTCACACACCTACATCTTCACAACTAAATGACTTCTCCACACTACTACTTCTTCCCACTACTTCTTACTCACTCATTGACTCACTACTAAGTAAGATCATCTTGATCTACTTATTACATATACATACATAACTCACAACTTCACATCAACACTAACTAGACTCTAATATATCTTTGGCTTTATGATAGGGAGGATTCTTCTCTTGCACTTTGAGTGGTGAAGGATTGGATCACTTGAAAACAAAGACTTATAATCTTATGATCAAAGGATTTAGAAAGATGTTTGGAAAGGATTGGGACTGAAAATTTTTGTGCAAAAGGTTGGGAAAAATTGCAGAAATGAACCAGTATTTATAGGGAATCATTTCTGACAAGAGGAGCGTGCCGGCCCCCTTAAATAGGTGTAGGCCCCATTAAAACTAAGGGGACCGCCCAGACGAAAACGGCAGTTTTCTTGTCTTTTTCTGGGGAAGGTTTATCTAGTGAAATTTTCACTGTCTTTTGTTAAAAATTTGAGTTCATATATTTATTTTGAATTAAACATTTTCCTTTAATTACCAAAAGTGTTTATATAATATGTTTATATCATTTTGTAACATTTTCTTTTAATTAAAACATTTTTCTTTAATTACCAAAAGTGTTTTTCTAAAATATATAAAATGTTTTGTAACATTTTATAAAATTTGTAATGTCTAAATAAAAATCCCTTTGATCATAAAATGTATTAGACATTTGTTTATACATACCTTAAGTGATTGTTGAAGCATACTCGAGACGTTGAGATGTCGAGAGACGTTGACGTATGAATGCATAGATGATTTGTAATCACAAGTAACTTAAACACTTTACGTTATGTGTTGTAACTTACATCTTTGTCATCATCAAAACATGAAGAGGATGTTTAGATTAAATATCGTAATATAAATATTGTAATATTTATGCCAACAAGGAATACCCGGATATGATCCACGGGGTCTTCGTTTCCGTCATAGGGTTGGACGTTATCTGGCATGTGGGTCTTCTTGGGCCACTCGGTGTTGCGGATATTCTCCGTAAACGGGTTAATTTCCGTAGGCACATATGGCCGCATTTGATCGTTCTCCATCTTTTTGCTTGCCTTGCTGAGGCATGCATGGGAGAGTGACGATTTCTATTTTTGAGGCTCCTTGTGGTAATCCTCGGACCCTGCGGCGTTGCCTTAGCGTTGTTTCTTGAAACGTGTTTATGAGGGGATGGTTACGGAGCCTTCCCTTTTTGGGCTGCTTTCCCTCTGCAGCTTCGGTGGTTTGCCTTCCGGATTTTTGAGTTTTGTCTCTTCTTGAGGTGCTTGACCTCCCTCTTTTTGCCAGTATTTTTATCCCTTTGGCTGTTTCGTACTTAGCCTTTTGCGGAATGCCACCAATGTCCGGTCGAGCTTGTACCTCCAGGGGCGTTTCCCGCGACGTCTTCCTTGGATGAGCTTTCTCACTCCAGCCTGTCATTGGCTGATGGTTGTAGCTACTGCTAGGCTCCCGGAGGGCCGCGTCAAGCATTAGCCCGTTTCGATCTTTTGGTTCTTTATCTTCTCCTTTCATTTTCCGTGAAACGGATGTTTCGTGGGAAGGATATTGCCGAGGTGTTTGCTCGTGGTGAGTATTTTTCAAGAACGCAGTTATGCACTGGGTCCCATGGATGGCGCCAACTTGTTAGTGCAAAAAGTGTGGCTGGTGTAGAAACTAGAAGGGGGGGGGGGGGTTGAATAGTTTCACCGTTTCATTTTAGTTGTTAAAACGTTTAGCCATTTTTAGGTCCGGTTTATATTCTTTTGCAAACTTGTTGAATTCTACTTGTTATGTGATATCAATTTAACTAGTAACATGCACAAACAAACAAGTAAAGGAAAGACTAAGGAAAGAACACAACCAAAGAGACGCGGCGATTTATAGTGGTTCGGCATAATGTCGAGTTCTAATCGTAGCTAGAACCAATCTACTCCAAGGCCCACGTGGCCACGTGAACAAGCACTCTTGTCCATCTTGAATCTTCACCCGATCCAAGTCTTCACATATTTAACACACTTGGTTCTTCACCCAAACCAAGCCTTCACACTTTGACACTCTTGGTTCTTCACCCGAACCAAGACTTCACACACTAGACATACTTGGTTCTTCACCCGAACCAATACTATACACATGACTCACTTGGATCATCACCTGATCCAAGTCTTTACATAATAACTTGACAAGATCCTATCCTACAAACTAGGACATCATTCTCCTCACACCAATACATGAACTAATCTAGTTACAACACTTCTTGGATCTACATCACCATCCAAGTTCACACAAATATCCCCTCCTCGACTCACACACAAGTCGGATAACAATGACAATATTTACAGAACCTATCACCGTAACACTTGTTACGTTTGTGTGTGGACATCTATAACATCTCGAGAATTCATTGATATCGAGAGTTCTTCTCTTGCACTTGACGGAAGAGGAAATCACTTATAAACATATACCGACATGTTATAGTGATCAAAGACTCAAGGGGAAAATAAAAACAGGAAGTTTTGTGTATGAAAATCCTTGTTTTTTGAAGTGTAACAGTTCAGTATTTATAGACGACAGGAGAGAGCCAGACAGTCCCGTAAATAGGCGACGGTCCTTTATCACTACGGGACTGTCGACCCCTTTAAGGGACCGTCCAAAAAAAAATGCTCCCTTTTTGTCCTGACGTGGTGAAAACTTATCTGGTGNAGCTATGGTGATGTGCTACAAAAACAAGTTAGGAGCAAAGCACATGCATATATATTTATATGAAAGTAATTAGAAAGCATAATGAATATGGGTGTGAAATCAATTATGTAGAGCATGAATCAGATAGAAGATTGCAGGTAGAATCTGAGTTTTAGCACTACAAGGGACGGTCCCGTAAATAGGGGGACGGTCCCTTAATGATAGAGGACCGCTAGTCCTTTTAAGGACTGCCACCAGTAGGTTCCCTGGTTGGCAGATGTGTTGTGATTTAAACAACTTCTCATTTTTAAGGTTGAGCAATTTTAGTCCATTTTCATGTTCAACTCTGACTAATATCTCAACACATTATCATAACATAAAGCATAAACATTCATTCATTTCATGCAAGAAAAAGCATACAATATCATTCATTCAATCTTACAAGATCAACCATAGGAAACATATAACTAAAGCATCATTAAGCAACAACACTAAATATTAACTAGTACAACAAATTATCTCCCATTGCATGCTTGGTCCAAAACATAACATCCACTTAATTATTCTTGAACTAGACATTTGAAAAACATCTAGTTGGATGGTGGAGTGGATGATGGTGAGGATGAAGGTGGAACCGAAGGTGTTGCCACAACAAATTATCTCCCATTGCATGCTTGGTCCAAAACATAACATCCACTTAATTATTCTTGAACTAGACATTTGAAAAACATCTAGTTGGATGGTGGAGTGGATGATGGTGAGGATGAAGGTGGAACCGAAGGTGTTGCCGATGGAGGCATGGAAGCAAGAGGTGTTGGTTGCACATTTTGTTGAGCAATGAAATACTCAATGTGACCAACCATGATATGCAATTTATCTCGAAGAGAGTGGATGAGATGAAAGTTATGGAAGCAACAAGCACACCCCACCGTGTAGTTGTTGACAAAGTAGTAGGGAAGTGAATTTCCAAGAGTTGGGGATGATGGTGGTGTGGAAGGAATGTTTTCCAATGGCCCATTTGGGGATGTGGTGGTGTGATTTGGTGAGTTTGTTTGAGATGGAAGTTGGTTTTTTGGTGATAAGATGGAGTGAGTGGGAGATGGTGGTTGATTACTCACGAATGGAGTGTAGGCACCCGAACTAGATTCGGTAAGCAAAGGTGACAAGTTTTTGATGAATGATGAGAAAGGTGATGTGGTTGGTTTTGAGTTAGAGGATGGCTTTGATGATGAGTGGGAAGTGCCATTGGTGGATGGTGTTTTGAGTGGTGCACTTGGTGCTTGAGGTGATGTTGGTGGTGACTTAGGAGACGTAGTGGAATCATAGAGTGTGAGGTCAATGAAGGTTGTTTGAGGTCGAATGATTTTGAGTTTGGAGGTTGTGTTTTGAGCTCTTTCTTTGTGGTTGACATGGTGGTGGAAGATGAGGCCATTGTAGGTGATGAGGATGAGATAAATGATTGTTGTGATGATGTTGAGGGTGATGAATAAGGTTTAAATAATCAAGCTTGGTTATTATTTGGGCAAAGCATGCATTAGGAGATTTTAAGCATATAAAGATGTTTAACTAAACAAGGTAAGGTGGTGATAATCATGCAATAGGTTAGGATTGCAGGAAAGAAGAAAACAGTGCAAAATCCGTGATCCTACAAGGACGGTCCGATAAATAGCAGACGGTCCCTTATCACTATGGGACCGCCGGGTCGATAAGGGACCGCCGACAGTGAGTTTACAGGTTTTTCCAAGTCTCTTATTTCTGCAACCTGTACATACAATACAATGCTACTCTTCATGTAATAGCACAAAAAAGAATTAAACAATAAAAGATGTCTCAAATTTACTAAACATCTCATGATAACATCCAAATCCAAGCATAATCAATAATCAAACATGTCTTAAGAGTTAGCCTAAATAAACATAGATGTTTCAAATACATTTCATATAATCATAAAACAAAGTTACTTCAAATAGCATTCACTTCTTCATCTTCATCTTCTTCTTCTTCTTGAGAAGATTCTTTATCGACTTTAAACCTTTCCTTTGCTCGTCTCGAATTTGAGTGAGAAGAGTGATCACAGATGGATCTTGTGGGTCGAGATTATGAGGGATTTGAGGAAGGGCATTCATGAAGTTTTGGGACTTTAGAACGATGGCTTTGATGTCATTTGGAGTTGGAGGAGTAGTGGCATATTTCCCACGTTTAGGGGTGCTTCTGACAAGAGCATCAACGCTCCATTCGTCAGTGAAAGAGCATTGCCCCGAGGTGGGAACACCAAGGATGTGACCAAAATCGGGAAGGGAGTACGAAAAGAATTTATCTTGAATGACAAACTCGATATAAAGCTCATTTACAGACTCGGCTCTCAACCTAAATTGGCTATAGAATTCTAGAACAAAGCGAGGGACAATAGACTCATTAATCTTATAAAGACACTCAGGTTTAGCCGAACCCAACATGACTTCAAGGTAATCAAAATCCTCAAAGTCCTGATAGACAACACGACCCTCAAGTATGGCCCGCTTTTCAAAACGTTGGAAACTGTATGATAGAGGTGCAGTGTAGAAACAATGGGTATGTAACGACGGGTATTTTTGTGATCCACCCAGTTTGGTTTAGGCATAATTTTCCTATAACACAAAATCAAGTGAAGTAAATATCAAGTTAATTAGCCTATAGTTTTTATGCCTATATTTTTATACTAAAAATTCATTTTGATTTTGAAATTTCTGATTCATTTTGTTGCATGGTTACGAAAACGTTTCTGACATGTATTAACAATGTATCACTACGTTTTTGTTACGTTATTAAACAAGATTATCAACATTAAATTCAAATTGGGGATGATCTCATTTTTGACCCATTTTCAAAATCCGCAAAATAAGTTAATTGATTGATTAATTCGAGTGTTATTAGTACTACATTGTTTAGAATAGCCATCAATTATTGTTAATTTAACAAATAAATGAGATTCCCCAATTTTTAATTTTATGTTCTTATGAACCCTAATTTATTAATTCGAATTGAATAAATGAAATTGGATAGATTGATTTACAATAAAGTGATTAGTGATTGTTGGTGATTGATGATCTTGAGTTTGTAAACCTCGAATTAATTTGATTTTGAGTGAGTTAGATTTTGGGGTTATGGTTGTGTTTTTCGTCGTTTCTGCAGCAAGGAGGAAGTTTGGTTTGTTTTTCAGGTTCTGCAGTGATAAAACGAGGTATTGCCTCAAAAAGCTGGACGGTCCCTTATCAATATGGGACCGCCAGGTGCTAAAGGACCGCTGTCAGAAGGTTTTGCAGTTTTGATGATTTTTGTTGTTTCAGTTATTATGACAAGTTTTTGGTTCCAAATCGATTTAAAATATAACTTAGTGTATTTTAAGACACGAAATAGACTCAATACGCACGAGTAGGCTAAGGAATGGGTATGAAGTGGAATCGAGACAGAAGAAAAGGAAAAAGACTCGATACGCTTGAATAAGGAGTGGATTTTGAGTCGAAACAGATGAATAGGAAAGAAGCAAAACGTTCAAAGGGATTCAAGGACGAGAGTTGCATCGAAGAGGCTAGAAGTCAATCATGTAAATTTTAAGAAAAGTCATAGACGAGAACTAGAGAGCAAACAATGATTGAAGTAAGTGTGCATCGTCTATAGTGATTGATTGACGAGAAATTCGTTATAAATAATAGTTGTGGTAAGACCATTATTTTTCACAATAATTTGCTTGAATCCAAAGAAGGATAAGCATTTAGACAAAGTGTCTAATGAACACAAAGCATATAGCACACCTGAACATATATACATTATCTAGCATGCAAGCAAGTAACGATAAATCACATAGTCATATAAGCATATAGCAACCATCCACTTAGCAACTATGATAGGCAAGAATGTAAGAAAACTTACCTTGGCCTCTAGCTATCCTTAATGACACATATCATAACATGTGTCGTGTATGTGATGGAAGACATGATGAAACTCACTTGGCGAATCGTCCTTAAGTGTAGTTACACAACAATCTAGCCATGCATTGTCTTGATTTCTAACCATCTTGACCTTAGGCTATCTATCCACGTACTTAGTCTTCTTTATTATCATCACTGCAAGACTTGTTGATTAGTACACCAACTTAGTGTTTAATGTGATTCTTGTCGGCAACATTACCTACAACAAAAATATTCAAACTAGTAGTACATGATTCTACTAAAACTAAGTGACTTACTAATAACATATTTTCATCATCTTTGGCTTGAACATTTCCTTGATGGAAGTTTAAAGTATTTTGCCATATATCATTTACCACGTTTCATAAAATGGTTTTGTCAAAACCAATTTTTTAGTTAAGTTTTATAAGCCAATATTTGGACTTCAATGTCTAGCAAAAGTTTCTTATGAAATCTTAATTTTCGAAATCTATTCTCATTGATTAAAAATATCAAAAGAGATGACATGCCAAAGATTATGATTAATTGATTTCACATAACTTTCAAATTCATTTTTCCAAATGACAAGGTTTTCATTTTCGAAAAATGCTGACTAATTCAAATAGATCCCTTCTAAGTATCTTTCAGACTCCATAGATCGATTCAAGTTTTAAAGTATAGTATACTCTAAAGATCTTTATAACCTGGCTCTAATACCAATTGTAGAAACTAGAAGGGGGGGTTGAATAGTTTCACCGTTTCATTTTAGTAGTTAAAACGTTTAGCCGTTTTTAGGTCCGGTTTATATTCTTTTGCAAACTTGTTGAATTCTACTTGTTATGTGATATCAATTTAACTAGTAACATGCATAAACAAACAAGTAAAGTAAAGAGTAAGGAAAGAACACAACCAAAGAGACGGGGCGATTTATAGTGGTTCGGCACGAAGCTCACTCTTCGTCCTACTCCACTCCCCGAGTACCACACTCGAGAGTTATCAATCACTATATCAACACACTCCTTCAGGCGGAGCAATCCGTACACATGCTTACACAAGGCTTAACGACACTAAGCATAATGTCGAGTTCTAATCGTAGCTAGAACCAATCTACTCCAAGGCCCACGTGGCCGCACGAACAAGCACTCTTGTCCATCTTGAATCTTCACCCGATCCAAGTCTTCACATATTTAACACACTTGGTTCTTCACCCAAACCAAGCCTTCACACTTTGACACTCTTGGTTCTTCACCCGAACCAAGACTTCACACACTAGACATACTTGGTTCTTCACCCGAACCAATACTACACACATGACTCACTTGGATCATCACCTGATCCAAGTCCTTACATAATAACTTGACAAGATCCTATCCTACAAACTAGGACATCATTCTCCTCACACCAATACATGAACTAATATAGTTACAACACTTCTTGGATCTAAATCACCATCTAAGTTCACACAAATATCCCATCCTCGACTCACACACAAGTCGGATAACAATGACAATATTTATAGAACCTGTCACCGTAACACTTGTTACGTTTGTGTGTGGACACCTATAACATCTCGAGACTTCATTGATGTCGAGAGTTCTTCTCTTGCACTTGACGAAAGAGGAAATCACTTATAAACATATACCGACATGTTATAGTGATCAAAGACTCAAGGGGAATATAAAAACAGAAAGTTTTGTGTGTGAAAATCCTTGTTTTCTGAAGTGTAACAGTTCAGTATTTATAG
>LBNU01026164.1:52068-72805 GCA_014162995.1 Artemisia annua
TCGAGAGTTCTTCTCTTGCACTTGACGGAAGAGGAAATCACTTATAAACATATACCGACATGTTATAGTGATCAAAGACTCAAGGGGAAAATAAAAACAGGAAGTTTTGTGTATGAAAATCCTTGTTTTTTGAAGTGTAACAGTTCAGTATTTATAGACGACAGGAGAGAGCCAGACAGTCCCGTAAATAGGCGACGGTCCTTTATCACTACGGGACTGTCGACCCCTTTAAGGGACCGTCCAAAAAAAAATGCTCCCTTTTTGTCCTGACGTGGTGAAAACTTATCTGGTGTAGTTTCAGCTATTTGGGGGGGGGGGAACTAGCTGTTACACATTTGAATTTGAATATATTTTCTTAATAAACATTTCTTTAAAAACACAAAAATACTTTTGTGAAAATGTTTTGTCAAACTTAAAAATGTAAGTTTATAAGAAAATAAAAGCTTCTTTGATCACCAAACTAATGACGGTATAAAGTTTGTTCATACCTGAAGTGATGTTGTAGAAGCTACGTGGAAGTAACGAGTTTCCTCGGTTAAAAACTTATTAACCGTAACTTTACGTAACATGTCTTTATATTTTGTGTTTATCAAAACACAAGAAGATCGAATAATGCGAATAACGTTTTTGACATTATTTGCATTAACAATCTCCCCCTTTTTGATGATTACAAAATATAAAATATTTTAGATAAAATTATGCGTTGATAAATTTTTAATGAGTTTCCCGTTACTTCTCACCTTTTTTGTAGAATCAAAAAGGTGTCGTTGATGTTGAGGAGAGTAGACACGACCATCCTTGAAAGGGCATCATCATTGTTTATGGAATACAAGCTCCCCCTAGCTAAGTGCTCCCCCTTAATGAGGGCACCGGGGAATTGAGCTATGGTGATGTGCTACAAAAACAAGTTAGGAGCAAAGCACATGCATATATATTTATATGAAAGTAATTAGAAAGCATAATGAATATGGGTGTGAAATCAATTATGTAGAGCATGAATCAGATAGAAGATTGCAGGTAGAATCTGAGTTTTAGCACTACAAGGGACGGTCCCGTAAATAGGGGGACGGTCCCTTAATGATAGAGGACCGCTAGTCCTTTTAAGGACTGCCACCAGTAGGTTCCCTGGTTGGCAGATGTGTTGTGATTTAAACAACTTCTCATTTTTAAGGTTGAGCAATTTTAGTCCATTTTCATGTTCAACTATGACTAATATCTCAACACATTATCATAACATAAAGCATAAACATTCATTCTTTTCATGCAAGAAAAAGCATACAATATCATTCATTCAATCTTACAAGATCAACCATAGGAAACATATAACTAAAGCATCATTAAGCAACAACACTAAATATTAACTAGTACAACAAATTATCTCCCATTGCATGCTTGGTCCAAAACATAACATCCACTTAATTATTCTTGAACTAGACTGTAGAAACTAGAAGGGGGGGGGGTTGAATAGTTTCACCATTTTTAATTTCATTTTAGAAAGTTTACTTTACAAGTCGAGTTTATGAAAATGTTCGATTCGATATTTATGTGAACTCAAAACAACAACAAATATAATCAATAACAAGTAAGTAAACAAAAGTAAAGCAAGGAAAGATCAAACCGTGACACGCGGATTTATAGTGGTTCGGCCACAAAGCTCACTCCTTCGTCCCTACTCCACTCCTCGAGTCTCACACTCGAGAGTTTCACAAACACTATATCAATACGCTCCCTTATGGCGGAACAAACCTTACACAAGCTTAAACCAAGTTTAACGACACTAAGCGGAATGTCGAGTCCTAATCCTAGCTAGAACCAATCTAACAAAGCCCACGTGGCTTCACACCTCGTACCAACACGATGGCACGATCTAACACAATACACAATATAAGACTTGCACTCAAGTCCTATCACATACAAGAATTAATGAATGAAAATAATGATGAATCCGCAACAATGAGTATCACTCTTCTTTAACACTTCGTCTCTTGACTACAACGAATGTTCTTCTCTTGCACTATGGAAGGATGATGAGTGTGATCACTTGTAAACAACTAAGAACCCGATAATGAGATCAAAGACTATGTTTTGGAAAAAAATTTGCAATACAGAAAGTTTCAGTGCACGAGAGGTAAAGTTTTCAGCAAAATAATAGTTCTGTATTTATAGACGACATGAGAGAGATCACGGTCCCCTAAACCCCAGACGGTCCCGTATCGATAAGGGACCGCCACCCTATTTAAGGGACCGTCCTGACATACGCTCCCATTTTTGTCCTGACGTGGTGAAAACTTATCTGGTGAAAAATTTATGTCGGTTTTGAGCGGGAAATATGGCTGTTATGAGTTTGAAATTTGAAAACTTTTTCTTAATAAAACATTTCTTTAAATCATACAAAAATACTTTTGTAAAAATATTTTGTGACATGAAAATGTAAAGTTTAGATGAAAAATAAGTCCTTTGATAACATACACAAGTTGGTAGATGTTTGTACATACCTTAAGTGATGTTGGAGACGAAAACGAGTTTTCTCGATCAAAAACTTATTAAACGTAGTTTTACGTAACGTGTGTTTGTATTTTGTGATTATCAAAACTAGAAGAGACCGAATAATGCAAATGACGTTTATGACATTATTTGTATTAACAATCTCCCCCTTTTTGATGATTACAAAATATAAACTCATTTTATATAAAACTAGATGTTAATGAGTTTTCAAAACGAGTTTCGTTTTCTTCTCCCCCTTTTTGTAGAATCAAAAAGGCTTCACCAAGAATGCGACGGCATCATGATAACTCCCCCTAGCTTAATGCTCCCGCTTGATGAGGGCATCGGGGATTGATCGATGGAATTTGCCTGCAAAAGGTTAGTAAAAATATACAAGCAAACATAGAAGTCCTGCAAAACAAATGGAGAATTAGCAGGAATAGAAAACTTTGGATGGTCCCTTAAAGTGGTGGACGGTCCGTTATCACAGGGGGACCGCCACCAGAAAAGTAACCTGGACCACAAAATATGCATGCAGGAACTAGTTCATTCATTGAGAAATAAAAACGTCATTCATATGACTTTTACAACATGAGTCTACAATCATAAACCTAGTCTAATCTTCTATGATAGCTCATGAGAGTCCGATTTTATTAATGAGCATGCATGCTTCTCTTGTACTTGCGAGGATGTGGTGGAGATGGGTTCTTTGGTAAGAGTTGTGGAAACCCGGAAGACAAGAGGATGGAAATGATGTAGTCAAGATCATTCTTCATCTTTTGAAAGTGGTTGTGGTTGTAAATGCAACAAGCACAATATCCCCCATGGGCATCCACTTGGGCAAGAGTGGGATGAGACATAGTTGGAGGATGAAGTTTTTGGGATAGAATGATGTTGAGAAGGCTCAAGTCAATAAGGTTGGAGAATTCTTGAGCCTTGATTGAGTGTATGGAGTTGACATTTGGCAATGGTGTTGGCAATGGTGTTGGCAATGGTGGTGGTAATGAATGATCTTGAGAGATCGGGTTTGTATGGTCATTGTAAGCGGATGGAGGCCCATTTTGTGGTTGAGAGGCAAAGAATGAGAATGATGAAGATGATGCCTCATATTGTGATGTGGGATTGGAAGTGGCATGGTGATTGTTTGAGTTGGTTGAATGGTTCATGAAATTGCTAAGGCTTTGTTTCTTCCTCCATATTGGTTTAACCGAAATTCTTGGTTTTCTAGGTGGTGATGGTTTGTGGGATGACATTGAGAAGGAGGAGGGTTATGCCATGACAATGGAAGGAGGAAGGAAGGGTTTAAGTAGATGAGGAAGGTTGCAAGAATAGCAAAGCATGCATGCTTGATTAAATAAGTTCAAATTATGTTTAAGCAAATTGGGAATAAGTGAAGGACCTAAGGGTAGGTTGGTCAAGCATGCAGGAACATAAAGACATGACACACAAACAAAGGGACGGTCCTGTAAATAGGTGGACGGTCCTTTATCATTTAAGGGACCGCCAGTCGATAAAGGACCGCCACCATAAAGATTGCCAGATTTCAGAAAATGTTTCTAGTGTGTGCCTACATGAAACATATGTGGAGATGCGATTATCTCGACCCTAAATGCAATAAAAACCTAAGAGATAATCCAAAGTCTCCTAATTTCAATCTTGCTCATCTTTCCAAGTCGGATAACATATTTGTTACATGATCCGATAAAGGATTTGAGCACATCGTGCATGCATGGCAAAAGCGTTTTTGAATTGTATTAACAATGCAAGAAAAATTGATTTTTCCTATTCGTGAGAAGATTTTCAACATAAGAATTGGGGTTTTTATGCACAAAATCAAGTTTTCTTATTATTATGCCATAATAATTGTTAAAAATTACTTCCCCAATTTTTAATTTTTGTGCGCAAAAGAATCCTATACTTAGATTAGAGGAAATAAATATATATTAGATTATCTAAGATGATATATGTTCCATCATTCCTAATCCTAATCGTAAATAAAAGAATGGCTCACGTTTAAGGGGTTTAGTGAGAATATCGGCTATGTTTTCCTCCGTTGGAACTTTTTCAATAGATATGTTACCCTTTTGTACGTTATCCCTAAGAAAGTGGTGACGAATTTCATTGTGTTTGGTAGGAGAGTGTTGCACGGGGTTTTTACTTAAATCTATTGCTCCTTTATTATCACACATGATTGGAATATCATCAAGTGTAATGCCATAGTCTACGAGAGCTTGTTTCATCCATAGTGCTTGTTGACATGCCTTTCCGGCGCTTACATATTCGGCTTCGGTTGTGGACTTAGCTAGTGCCGTTTGTTTCTTGGAGAACCAAGAAGTTAAACAACAACCCATGATGGTACAAATGCCACTAGTGCTTTTTCGATCCACATAATCTCCCGCATGATCAGAGTCAGCATAAACTATAGTTTCTATGTCGGTCCCCTTAGGATACCATAACCCTATGTGCATAGTACCTTTAATGTATCGGAAGATACGCTTAACCGCTTCTAAATGGGAAGTTTTGGGATCTTCTTGGAAGTGAGCACAAAGGCAGACACTAAACATGATATCGGACCTACTTGCCGTTAGGTATAATAAACTTCCTATCATACCTCTATACTTAGTACTATCAACGGATTCACCCTCTTCAACCTTGGTGAGCTTTGTGTCCGTAGCCATTGGGGTTTTCATAGGCTTAGCATCTTCTAATCCAAATTTCTTAAGCATTTCCTTAATATACTTAGATTGATTAAAAAATATTCCATCATCTAATTGTTTTATTTGAAGTCCAAGGAAGAAGTTAAGCTCGCCCATCATACTCATTTCAAACTCGTCATGCATGATTTTTGAGAATTCATCACACATGTCTTGACAAGTAGAACCGAATATAATGTCATCGACATATATTTGGACGATTATGATGTTTGAATCTTTCTTCTTAGTGAAAAGAGTGTTGTCTACCATTCTCATCGAGTATTCATGCTTAAGAAGAAAAGCTTTTAACCTATCATACCAAGCCTTAGGGGATTGTTTTAAACCATACAAAGCTTTCTTAAGTCTATAAACATGCTCGGGGTACTCGAAGTTAATGAATCCTGGAGGTTGTGCTACATATACCTCCTCATTGATGAGACCCTTTAGGAATGCACTTTTCACATCCATTTGGAACAATTTAAAATCTAATGCACAAGCGTATGCAAGTAATATCCTAATGGGCTCAAGTCTAGCTACGGGTGCATAGGTTTCGTCATAATCAATTCCCTCTTGTTGATTATAGCCTTGTGCGACTAACCTAGCTTTGTTCCTAGATACAATACCATGTTCATCTAGTTTGTTTCTAAATACCCACTTAGTTCCTATTACGGTAACATTTTTAGGTCTTGGTACTAACATCTAAACATCATTTGACTTAAATTGGTTTAATTCTTCTTGCATTGCGATGATCCAACTTTCATCCTTCAATGCTTCATTTACATTTTTGGGTTCTATAATTGAGACAAAACAAAAGAGATTGCTTTTATTTTAAACTTGTGATCTAAGGGTTCTTTGATTTAGGCTTCCTATAACATTTTCTAAGGGATGACTTTTAGATTCCTTAATGTTAGTGGCTTCTCCTACTTCGATGGTTTCACTTTCCTTAGATATGTCTAGGTTCTTCATGTTTTCAACTACGGCATTCTCTTCATCTAAATCATCATCTATCAAGGGTGATATTTTAGGAGGAGGGGGACTCTCATCGAAAGTCACGTTGAGTGATTCTTCGACGACCATTGTTTCCTTGTTGAGTACAATATAGGCTTTACTAGTTTGAGAGTAACCTAGAAATACACCTTCGTAGGACTTTGGGTCGAACTTGGTGAGGTAATCCTTGGTGTTTAAGATATAGCAATTGCTACCAAATACTCTAAAGTAATCTAATGAAGGTTTCCTTCCCTTCAAGATTTCATATGGAGTTTTTCCTATGATAGATCTTATGAGAATTCTATTAAGGATATAGGTGGAAGTGTCTACGGCGTTACACCAAAATATTTTAGGAATGGATTGCTCATTTAGCATTGTTCTACTCATTTCTTGTAGGGTTCTATTTTTCCTTTCAACTACCACATTTGATTGTGGAGTCCGTGTAGCCGAGAAATTGTGAGTAATACCATTAGCATCACAATAAGCTCCAAATTGAACTTCATTGTCAAATTCTCTACCATGGTCCATCCTAATGGAAACTATGTTGCATCCTAGTTGATTTTGAATTTTCTTGCTAAAGATTTTAAATTGATCAAAGGTTTCGGTCTTGTTTTTAAGAAATCTAGTCCAAGTATATCNCTACTCATTTCTTGTAGGGTTCTATTTTTCCTTTCAACTACCACATTTGATTGTGGAGTCCGTGTAGCCGAGAAATTGTGAGTAATACCATTAGCATCACAATAAGCTCCAAATTGAACTTCATTGTCAAATTCTCTACCATGGTCCATCCTAATGGAAACTATGTTGCATCCTAGTTGATTTTGAATTTTCTTGCTAAAGATTTTAAATTGATCAAAGGTTTCGGTCTTGTTTTTAAGAAATCTAGTCCAAGTGTATCTAGAGTAATCGTCTACAATAACTAGTGTATATAAGTTTCCTCTATAACTCCTTATGGCCGAAGGACCAAAAAGATCCATGTGAAGAAGCTCTAAACATCTAGAAGTTGAGATCATGTTCTTAGACTTATGACTTGAGTGAGCTTGTTTTCCAACTTTGCAAGCATAACAAAAGTGTTGGTCAAACCTAAGTTTAGGAAGATTTCTAACTAAGTCCTTAGAGGCCAAATATTGTAATAAACGCATATTTGCGTGTCCTAGTCTTCTATGCCATAGTGTAGAATTATCATTAACCGTAGCTAAGCATATATTATCACTAGGTTTATTGCTAATCTTCATAACATATAAGTTACCCTTTCTAATCCATTTGGCAATTACTCTTCCATCCTTTATGATTTCACTATAGTCTTTGGAAAAGACTACCTTGCAATCATTATCACAAATTTGACTAATACTAAGTAAGTTAAATCCTAGATTATCTACATGTTCTACATTACTTATAGTAAGAGAGTTATGAGTGATTGTACCTTTGCCGATGATGTTACCCTTGAGTTTACTACCGAAAGTAACGTTACCTCCACTACTTGCATTATATGATGAGAATAGCTTGCGGTTGCCCGTCATGTGATTAGTACACCCACTATCTTTAACCCATTCGTCGGGCTCCAAGTCAATTCCCAAGCATATATAATGATAACATAGACAAACTCAAACATATGGTCCCCAATATCTCATGGGTCCAAAGTTGTTAGCACCAAACATCCTATACATTTGTTGCATTTTCCTAGGGTGTTGAAATGGTGAGTAAAATCCCATTGGAAGAAAATCATTTCTCCAACTCATTGAATTATTCATGTGATAATTTTGGATTTCTAGTTACTCTTGTTTTAGTTTGTCCATTTGTTNCAAACTCAAACATATGGTCCCCAATATCTCATGGGTCCAAAGTTGTTAGCACCAAACATCCTATACATTTGTTGCATTTTCCTAGGGTGTTGAAATGGTGAGTAAAATCCCATTGGAAGAAAATCATTTCTCCAACTCATTGAATTATTCATGTGATAATTTTGGATTTCTAGTTACTCTTGTTTTAGTTTGTCCATTTGTTTTTCTAGGAGGTGAAGATCTAGATCATATGTTTGGTTGTTGTATCCTAATATGGGTTTTGGTGTTGGTTTATAGAATTGCTTTACCTCTTTTACACTTGCAATGGGTATTTTTGAATTCATTATGGTTAATTGTTTTGGATCAGAATCAGGGATTGGTTTAGCCACGAACACGACCTTGTTTACTGGAGACGGTCCTTTATCTAGGGGACGGTCCTTTATAGGTAAGGGACCGTCTGGTGGATTTGAGGGACCGCCATCAGTAGATCCTTCAGACTGAGGTTTCACAAATTTTATTTGCTTTGATATACTAGTAGATGCCTCAGCAAAGTTATATCCTATACCAGTTTTATTATCGGAAGCCTTTTGAGCTCCTATTATTTGTTTTAGTGTATGAGTACTCTTTTCAAATTTGCTTAATTTTGAGGCTTCCTCTTTGAGCTCCTCATTTTCGATTTTAAGCTTTTCACAAGACTTACATTCCAAATCGATTTCTTTTCCTTTTTCCAGCTTAGAAAGTTTATCTTTCAATTCCAATATTTCTTTTTCCAATTTTGATTTAGCCGCTTTTAAGGATTTGTTTTTCGAAATAATCTTTTGGCTTAATATACAAATTTTATCATACTCATATTCTAGTTCAAGTGAATCTAATGAGCAAATATCATAGTTATCGGTTTTGATACATACCTCTTTTGAAGATCCGGCCATGAGACAAGTTTCATTCTTACCATCTTCATCGCTATCACTCCAAGCACCACTTACATATGCCCTTTGGTTCTTGTCCTTTGTTTGGTGTGGACAATCTCCAACTAAGTTTCTTGTGTCGCCACACCCGAAGCATCTTTTCTCGCCCTTGCTATATCTATCTTCACAAGCTTTTGGAGGTGCTTTCTTTTCATCTCATGGTTGTCTTACGAATCTTCCTCTTCGCTTGAAGAATTTCTTGAAATCTCTAATGGCTAGAGCATATTCTTCATCTTCACTTTCCGAGCTTGAGTCTTCATCATCACGTAACTCCTTTTTAGCTTTCAAGGCAATGGATTTCCTTTCCACTTTGCTTTTGACAATCTCGGAATCATTTTTGATGATTAACTTGATAAGGCGAAAAGTGTACCGCTTTTCGGGGGTCATTTAAGCCCGAATTCGTATTTATTTGATCAAATATCGCCCTAAATCGTTCCTTTTGTCATTTTAGGTACTTTGGAGAGAAATTCTGGAAAAGGAAGCATTTTGGACGTTTTTGGAGCATAAAAATGAAGAATTCGACAAAGTGCTAAAGTCTGCTGGAATAGTACCCTTGACGGCGTCAAGCTTGGATGTGACGCCGTCAAGCCTTGATAAGCCAGAACGAATTTTGGGAGATTAAAGGGGGACGGCGTCAAGAAGGCCATCAAGAAACCCTAAGCACGGCGAGGTGACGGCGTCAAGGCTACAACGTGACGCCGTCAGATCTGTTTTCCTATATATATTCTCATAATTTTTAGTCATTAGTGTGGAACTTGTTTGGAACTTTTTAGGGAGAAACCCTAGACGAATTTTAGCAGCTTTTTCAAGGTTTTTCACCTTGAGATCTTCCATGTTACATTGAAGATAAGTAATCAATTAATCATTCAATATGTCTATGTGTTGTTTGATTCTATCTTGTTCTTGTCTTTTGTTTAACATGCTAGGCTAGGTTTTCTTTGTGTTTGCTTAGATCTAATGAAACCTAACTATTGATTATTGATTGAATGGTGTGTTATTGATTGTATTGGATGAATGTTTATCGATGTTAGGCTTAAGAAAACTGGCAGACTTCCAATTGGTAACATGCTTGAACGTCTTAAGAAACATGAACCAAGGTGTACTAAGGTTATTTGATTGTATTTAATGCATGAGCGAATTCTAGTGATCCCATGTTAGGAGCTTCTTAGTCGGCTCGACATAGGAGTGAAGTAGGAGCTTATAGAGTTGGGGAAGTCCGTACACACCCCCAAGACCGTTATTAAGGAATACAATCCGTCATCCACGCAATTAATACACACTAATCAATCGGTAAAAGATAGTTAGGGAGTAAGGAAATCTAAGTAAACACATTTCTCTCCATATAGTTTTCACAAACATTTATTTTCTTGTTATTTTATTTTATTTGCATTAGTAGTTATTTGGGTTAATTGACTAGCAACTAATTCCGCCCACTCCTTCAAACCCGAGATTTTTACTTGCTTTCCTAAAAATATAAAAATACAAAAAAGAATCTTCCCTCACCCTTAGACCTATTAGAGTAGTTTTTCAATCCTAACGACACTATTCCCCTAGAGAACGATCAATCCCCCGGTACTTGCCACTACACTATACTACATCGGTCAGGTACACTGCCTGGTGGGGATTGCAAGCTTCTCAAGATCCCTTGAGAAGTAAAACCCTAGTGCGTGGTCGCAATCCCGCGCATCATAACTCATGGACCTTCAAGTTTCCAATGAGCTCATCTAATGATAGAGATGCCAAGTCTTTGGATTCTTCAATCACCGTGACCTTTGCTCTCCATTTTGGATGTAAAGCCCTGAGAAATTACCTAACACAACTTTTGACAGAAATACCTTCATCGAGTGCTTTTAAACTCGTGATAATGGTGTTAAATCTTGCAAATGCACTATCTATGGATTCGTCTTCAAGAATGACGAATTGTTCATATTGTTGGACCAAAAGATCGATCTTGTTATCTTTGACTTGATTATTACCTTGATGAGTGACCAACAAAGTTTTCCAAATATCTTGAGCCGTATTGCACATGAAAATTCTTTGAAATTCCTTTTTAGGTAAAGCATTGTAAATAACCATTTTTGCTTCATCATTTTTAACTAATTTCTTTTTAAGATTATCACTTTGGTTGTCATAAGAAACAACTTCATTTTGTTTAGTTTCCGGGTTATATTCGATAGGTTTAAAGTCACCCATAGTAATAACATGCCAAAGATCAAGATCTTTTGATTTCCATTACGTTTCGAATCGAGTTTTCCAATAGATAAAACTATCGGTTTCAAAGAGTGGTGGTCTTTGCATAGATTGCCCTTCTTGATATTTTTCAAATTCCAATGATCGTTTCAAGTTTTAAAATATAGTATATTTTAAAAAGTCTTGAGGAACCTGGCTCTGATACCAATTGTAGAAACTAGAAGGGGGGGGGTTGAATAGTTTCACCGTTTTTAATTTCGTTTTAGAAAGTTTACTTTTCAAGTCGAGTTTATGAAAATGTTCGATTCGATATTTATGTGAACTCAAAACAATAACAAATATAATCAATATTAAGTAAGTAAACAAAAGTAAAGCAAGCAAAGATCAAACCGTGACACGTGGATTTATAGTGGTTCGGCCACAAAGCTCACTCCTTCGTCCCTACTCCACTCCTAGAGTCTCACACTCGAGTGTTTCAAAAACACTATATCAACACGCTCCCTTATGGCGGAACAAACCTTACACAAGCTTACACCAAGTTTAACGACACTAAGCGGAATGTCGAGTCCTAATCCTAGCTAGAACCAATCTAACAAAGCCCACGTGGCTTCACACCTCGTACCAACACGATGGCACGATCTAACACAATACACAATATAAGACTTGCACTCAAGTCCTATCACATACAAGAATTAATGAATGAAAGTAATAATGAATCCGCAACAATGAGTATCACTCTTCTTTAACACTTCGTCTCTTGACTACCACGAATGTTCTTCTCTTGCACTATGGAAGGATGATGAGTGTGATCACTTGTAAACAACTAAGAACCCTATAATGTGATCAAAGACTATGTTTTGGAAAGAATTTTGCAATATAGAAAGTTTCAGTGCACGAGAAGTAAAGTTTTCAGCAAAATAACAGTTTTGTATTTATAGACGACAAGAGAGAGATCACGGTCCCCTAAACCCCAGACGGTCCCATATCGATAAGGGACCGCTACCCTATTTAAGGGACCGTCCCGATATACGCTCCCATTTTTGTCCTGACGTGGTGAAAACTTATCTGGTGAAAAATTTCAATCGGTTTTGAGCGGGAAATATGGTTGTTATGAGTTTGAAATTTGAAAACATTTTCTTAATAAAACATTTCTTTAAATCATACAAAAATACTTTTGTAAAAATATTTTGTGACATGAAAATGTAAAGTTTAGATGAAAAATAAGTCCTTTGATCACATACACAAGTTGGTAGATGTTTGTACATACCTTAAGTGATGTTGGAGACGAAAACGAGTTTTCTCGATCAAAAACTTATTAAACATAGTTTTACGTAACGTGTGTTTGTATTTTGTGATTATCAAAACTAGAAGAGACCGAATAATGCAAATGACGTTCATGACATTATTTGTATTAACATAGACATTTGAAAAACATCTAGTTGGATGGTGGAGTGGAAGATGGTGAGGATGAAGGTGGAACCGAAGGTGTTGCTGGTGGAGGCATGGAAGCAAGAGGAGTTGGTTGCACATTTTGTTGAGCAATGAGATACTCAATGTGACCAACCATGATATGCAATTCATCTCGAAGAGAGTGGATGAGATGAAAGTTATGGAAGCAACAAGCATACCCCACCATGTGGTTGTTGACAAAGTAGTATGGAAGTGAATTTCCAAGAGTTGGGGATGATGGTGGTGTGGAAGGAATGTTTTCCAATGGCCCATTTGGGGATGTGGTGGTGTGATTTGGTGAGTTTGTTTGAGATTGAAGTTAATTTCTTGGTGATAAGATGGAGTGAGTGGGAGATGGTGGTTGATTACTCACGAATGGAGTGTAGGCACCCGAACTAGATTCGGTAAGCAAAGGTGACAAGTTTTTGATGAATGATGAGAAAGGTGATGTGGTTGGTTTTGAGCTAGAGGATGACTTTGATGATGAGTGGGAAGTGCCATTGGTGGATGGTGTTTTGAGTGGTGCACTTGGTGCTTTAGGTGATGTTGGTGGTGACTTAGGAGATGGAGTGGAATCATAGAATGTGAGGTCAATGAAGGTTGCTTGAGGTCGAATGATTTTGAGTTTGGGTCTTTTGTTTGGAGGTTGTGTTTTGAGCTCTTTCTTTGTGGTTGACATGGTGGTGGAAGATGAGGCCATTGTAGGTGATGAGGATGAGATGAATGATTGTTGTGATGATGTTGAGGGTGATGAATAAGGTTTAAATAATCAAGCTTGGTTATGATTTGGGCAAAGCATGCATTAGGAGATTTTAAGCATACAAAGATGTTTAACTAAACAAGGTAAGGTGGTGATAATCATGCAATAGGTTAGGATTGCAGGAAAGAAGAAAACAGTGCAAAATCCGTGATCCCACAGGGACGGTCCAATAAATAGCAGACGGTCCCTTATCACTATGGGACCGTCGGGTCGATAAGGGACCGCCGGTAGTGAGTTCACAGGTTTTTCCTAGTCTCTTATTTCTGCAACCTGTACATACAATACAATGCTACTTTTCATGTAATAGCACAAACAAGAATTCAACAATAAAAGATGTCTCAAATTTACTAAACATCTCATGATAACATCCAAATCCAAGCATAATCAATAATCAAACATGTCTTAAGAGTTAGCACAAACAAACATAGATGTTTCAAATACATTTCATATAATCATAAAACAAAGTTACTTCAAATAGCATTCACTTCTTCTTCTTCTTCTTCTTGAGAAGATTCTTGATCGACTTCAAACCTTTCCTTTGCTCGTCTTGAATTTGAGTGAGAAGAGTGATCACAGATGGATCTTGTGGGTCGAGATTATGACGGATTTGAGGAAGGGCATTTATGAAGTTTTGGGACTTTAGAATGATGGATTTGATGTCATTTTGAGTTGGAGGAGTAGTGGCATATTTCCCACGTTTGGGGGTGCTTCTGACAAGAGCATCAACGCTCCATTCGTCAGTGAAAGAGCATTGCCCTGAGGTGGGAACACCAAGGATGTGACCAAAATCGGGAAGGGAGTACGAAAAGAATTTATCTTGAATGAAAAACTCGATATAAAGCTCATTTACAGACTCGGCTCTCAACCTAAATTGGCTATAGAATTATAGAACAAAGCGAGGGAAAATGGACTCATTAATCTTATAAAGACACTCAAGTTTAGCCGAACCCAACATGACTTCAAGGTAATCAAAATCCTCAAAGTCCTGATAGACAACACGACCCTCATGTATGGCCCGCTTTTCAAAACGTTGGAAACTGTATGATAAAGGTGCAGTGTAATCGGTTGAAACAATGGGGGGTATGTAACGACGGGTATTTTTATGATCCACCCAGTTTGGTTTAGGCATAATTTTCCTATAACACAAAATCAAGTGAAGTAAATATCAAGTTAATTAGCCTATAGTTTTTATGCCTATATTTTTATACTAAAAATTCATTTTGATTTTGAAATTTCTGATTCATTTTGTTGCATGGTTACGAAAACGTTTCTGACATGTATTAACAATGTATCACTACGTTTTTGTTACGTTATTAAACAAGATTATCAACATTAAATTCAAATTGGGGATGATCTCATTTTTGACCCATTTTCAAAATCCGCAAAATAAGTTAATTGATTGATTAATTCGAGTGTTATTAGTACTACATTGTTTAGAATAGCCATCAATTATTGTTAATTTAACAAATAAATGAGATTCCCCAATTTTTAATTTTATGTTCTTATGAACCCTAATTTATTAATTCGAATTGAATAAATGAAATTGGATAGATTGATTTACAATAAAGTGATTAGTGATTGTTGGTGATTGATGATCTTGAGTTTGTAAACCTCGAATTAATTTGATTTTGAGTGAGTTAGATTTTGGGGTTATGGCTGTGTTTTTCGTCGTTTCTGCAGCAAGGAGGAAGTTTGGTTTGTTTTTCAGGTTCTGCAGTGATAAAACGAGGTATTGCCTCAAAAAGCTGGACGGTCCCTTATCAATATGGGACCGCCAGGTGCTAAAGGACCGCCGTCAGAAGGTTTTGCAATTTTGACGATTTTTGATGTTTCAGTTATTATGACAAGTCTTTGGTTCCAAATCGATTTAAAATATAACTTAGTGTATTTTAAGACACGAAATAGACTCAATACGCACGAGTAGGCTAAGGAATGGGTATGAAGTGGAATCGAGACAGAAGAAAAGGAAAAAGACTCGATACGCTTGAATAAGGAGTGGATTTTGAGTCGAAATAAAAGAATAGGAAAGAAGCAAAACGTTCAATGGGATTTGTGACAACCGTGATTTTTACAGGTTAGTTTGACTAATAGTCTCTAGTCGTTTAACTTTGCTTGGTGTGAATTAAGTGTTTTATGTGGTATATATGTGAGATATATATGGTATAGTTATGATTAGTAGGAATGTGGCACTAAATCCCTTTGCGTGTAATGTTAATGAGATGATTTGAGTAGTGTTGAGTTTGGTAAATTCATTTTGAACACCTTTGTGGTGTGGAAATGAATTGTGTAGTTTTGATGTTTTTGCGGTTTTGTGTAACGAGACTNGTTTAACTTTGCTTGGTGTGAATTAAGTGTTTTATGTGGTATATGTGTGAGATATATATGGTATAGTTATGATTAGTAGGAATGTGGCACTAAATCCCTTTGCGTGTAATGTTAATGAGATGATTTGAGTAGTGTTGAGTTTGGTAAATTCATTTTGAACACCTTTGTGGTGTGGAAATGAATTGTGTAGTTTTGATGTTTTTGCGGTTTTGTGTAACGAGACTTCGTTCAAGTGTTTGAGTGTGAGTAAGTTACGAGGAGATTGTTTTTATGAGTTATGTTTATAAAGAGTGTAAAAATCTATTTTTGGAAACTTTGTTTTGAAAATGATTATTTTTCGGATTGTCGTAAAATTAAGGTTTATCGCGAAAGACGTTAGGTTTCGTTATGGGAGTACATAAAATATGAAAAGTATGAGGTTTTGAGTGTAATAAATAAATTTAATAAAAAAAAAATAAAAAAAATATATATATATAATAAAGGGGGTGGCCGATTGGGGTGTTTAGGGGGGAAAAGGAAACAAAATTTGATACCAAATACAACTCTAAGCCTTAAGGGTTATCCAATATAATTATAAGTACAAAATCAAAACCTCCCCACCCCCTTCTTTTGTTTGTACGGTCGACCAAGGAAGAAGAAAGAAAAGAAAAATTAGGGTTTTGCTCTTGAAGCCAAAAATCAAGTGTAAGGTATACTTTCGATATTAGTTTTCATCTAATTAATGTTTTATTGTTATAATTCGTGTGATATAAATTATGATGGAGTTAGGGTTTATAAAATTCTGTAATTTTATGATGTAAAACATGTTAGGATCATTAATTGGTAATGGTATGAGGTTTGGTTAAGCGAATTGAGCGTAAAACACGTTAGTTTGCAAGTTAGGGTTTGGACAGAAAGTTAGGGCTGTAAAGATATGAAGTTATTTAATAGATGGTAATGAGTTAGATCACGAATTTTAACTCTAAATTGTATTTCAAATAAAGAGCTTTTCAAAAAGTCCAACCACGACTGATTTCGAGGTGGGAAGTTAGTCTTTTGATTTTTACGAGATAAGGTGTCAAAGCTGTTAAACCGGGATAGAATTTGGGTAAAAGTTTGATGGTGATTTGTGGGTGAAAAAGTGTTATTAAGTTTAGCCCTTCTGGGAAAGTTAAGTCTTAGGTTATCTTAGACTCCCACGAAAAGGATTCGCGATAAAAAGTTGTAGAAGTATTTTTATAAAATCAAAACTTTTTGGTGCGCGTTCAGATCCGAATCTGGATAGTTAACAAGTTTGATTTTCTTATGGGTATTTGTGTGTGTTATTAGACCATGGGCTTCTGGGATTAGCTTGTATGCTTATGAGAGACCATGGGGAATTTTTGGTGTGAGTTTTTAAGCTTGTATGGTCATTATTTTATGTGGGTGAATGTACCCTAAAATTATGCGTTTTCTGAGATTATAAGTGCAAGGGATTTAGTAAGCATTAATGGTTGTTGGTGTTTAGTATGGAGTCTAGGAGATTCATGGTGGGTCATATGAACCTTAGACATCCATCATATGAGTATTTCATGGGTTATAGCTTTTAGCTTGGCGTGTAAATGTGAATTATTTTGGTGTTGTTTAGTTTGTGATTTGTAATTTGTTGGAAGCTGGCAGAGTTAAGGTGAGTTCATATCCCATGAATTTTTACTTTGTTTTAAACCTGGGCATGGGAAATGATGCCTTGTCTTAAATGGTTGAGTTACGTGATTATGTTTGAATAAAAAGGCTGGCTTATAATGTTATCCGTAATGATGCTAGTGTTAAAATGTATGTGATAATTGTGTGGTAGCAATTGGAAGGGGAGTTATCAATTGGAGAGTTAATACTCCTACTCGTTAATATGTTGTACTGGTTAAAATGGGATTCCAATTTAGAGTATGCTTATCCTGTTGCCTCGTGCATGCGACTAATGATGATATGATTTGGAGCGGGTCAAGTTTCCGGCCCGGATGTTGTTGAATTTGATCGGTGGGCCTTGTCCATGGTGGCCTTTGTGTGATTGGTTTTTGGTTTTGAATGCATGTAGCTTGTATGATACTAATATTATTTGTCCAGCTTGTTTTATAATCAAAGTGAATGGTTGCTTAATTGAATGTGTGTCATTAAACCTATAAATCTCTACCAACATTTAATGTTGACGTTTTAAGCATCATTTCAGGTGACCATTCTATGCAAATTTGAGGGAATGCAATTAGTGCCGAGACTTTAGTTGCATTATGAAGAACTTTTATGTTATGTTTTGATTTGAAACAATATTTGGATTGTTTGTGATGCAAGATTATTGTTTTCTTTTGGTACTTTCTGTGGGTTCAAAGTACTGATGGAAGTCAAAGTACTGCTTATGAAGTACTACACAAGATTTAAGTCGAGAGTATTGCATTGACTAAAGATTAAAGATCAAATAGACTGCTGATGTAAATTTGGTTACAAGATGCTTAGAATATTCTAGAAATAAACCTATAATAGGAATAAGTATTCTTGTATCGTAAAGTATGTAAACCGACTTTAGGTTATCTTGTGCTATAAAAGATCCCTAGGAGGTCAAAGTTAATATAGAGATTTTATAGAGTTACGAATACGATTTAGAGAAGTTAGAGTTGTAATAGTCATGCAGTCTATAAGCTAGATTAGGTGTTAATATAAATCAAAGTTTGGTTAATCTTCTTAGCTGGTAAGTAATTCCGCATACTTGAATAAGAATTCAGGTTCAATTGTTAGTAGATAGGCTTATCCAAGGCTACAAACCCTAACAGCTATATAATGTTGGTCAGAAGTATATAGGATCAACCCAAAGTGGTATCAGAGCTTGTGTGGACTCTGATTAAGAAGAAACCCTATACCTTAATCACTCAACAAAGATGTCAACTCACGAAACCCCCTCCAAGATGACTTCCATCACTACAGTTTCGCTTCCCTACTGTCAATGAGAGAAGTATGATCATGGGCATGAAGATGAGGCAAGTACATTGCTATGACTGATTCTCCTTTGGGATATCATCCTGTCAATGGCAACCAAGTTCTTAGAGAACCTGTTGCATTGTTTTTGAAAAGGCACCAAAACCACCATAAACCTACTCTACCAGCTGCTGTCAAGAAAAGGCTCAAGACAAGGTTCTTCAACATACTGCTGTCGCCATACCTGACATCAATCTACTTTAAGTTTCATAATGATCGGATGCAACAAGTTGTGGGCTTGCTATCAGTACTAGATTGAGGCCAATGAACTTCCAAGAGATCCATACCAGTTTTATTGAAAGCAAGCAGTTTTGAAACCTTTGCCTGTTGTAAAGAGAAGCCTTGACCTGCTTATGAAAGATTTCAACCTCTGAAGCCATGAAGAAATTCCAATGTCTCAGTATCTATGAAGTGCCAAACTTGAAGTTTCTAAGAGTTTGCCATCGCCTGGCAATGTTTATTGCACATGATCAGAGGGATTCAACCCAGCTTGTCTTACTATGGACTTATGGAGATCTCTATTAATACTTAAAGGAATATGAAGCCAAGAAACAAACTGAAAAGTTCACTCCTCACACACATTGCTTTTGTGTCATCCTACCAAACAAGCAGTCCTTCTACAAAAATAATGCTTATCATCACAAAGTCTGTTTGGTGAAAACAATGTTTGCTTTCTACACCTAGAGAGATTTCCCCACTCAATCAGCTTCACCAACAAGTCAACTGTGATGAAGTTTTGTATGCTTCATTCCTTGATCCACAAAGCACTCTTACTTTACTTATGGGGAAGAAGATTTGTTGCAGATTGAAGAAATTCTTTGGAAGAAATTGTATCAGGAATGGCAGTAAGCTATGATCACTGCAAGGATTAAAAAAGTTCCATGAAAGAGACAGGAAGGGGAATTGGATTTCAAAGCCACAGGGAATTGCATTGACAGTTCCAAAAATGAGTGTTTTAATTGTCAAGACGGTCACTTTGCAAGGGAAGTTAAGGTTTGCAAAATACCAAAGCAAACGATGGCATGAGAAACCTAAACAGAACTCAAGGAGCTTCCAGACTCTTAAACCAAAAGCTTTGGTGGCCCTCAAGAAAACCTTTCTTGAAAGGTTGAACTGGAGTAAGAATTTGATGATGAACCAGTAACTTTCTGCATGACTGCCATGGAGGAATTTGACTGGAGTTCAAGCTTTTGAGAAGAACCAGGATACTCCTTGGCTGAGAAGCTTAGGTTTTGATTGAGCCTTGGAGGATGAGATGAAATCCCTTTTGCTACTTTGGTTTGCCACCCAAATGTTATCGTATGAATGCTATGTGATGAATGTTGTGTGATAATGCTGTGTGGTCCAATTAGGGGGGGGGGGGAGGAGTATCCAATTGGAGAGTAATACTCCTACTCATTATTATGTTGTATGGTTAAAATGGGATCCAATTAGTAGGATGCTTATCCTGTTGCTCGCGCATGCGACCTAATTGATGATATGATTTGGAGCGGGGGTCACGTTCCGGCCCGGATGTTGTGAATTTGGATCGGTGGGCACGTTCCGTCCAATGGTTGCCTTTTGTGTGATGGTTGGTTTGTGAATGCATGTAGCTTGTATGATAACTAATATTATTTGTCCAGCTATGTTTTATAATCACAGTGAACTGGTTGCCTTGAGTGTGAATGTGTGTCTTAAACCTATGAATCTCACCAACATTATGTTGACGTTTTAAGCATCATTTTCAGGTGAGCATTCTAAGGCAAAGATTGAGGGATGCAATTAGGCGAGACTTAGTTGCATTATGAAGACTTTATGTTATGTTTGAATTTGACAATATTTGGATTTGTTTGTGATGAGATTATGTTTTTCTTTTGGTACTTTCTGTTGGGTCAAAGTACTGATGCAAGTCAAAGTACTGCTCTATGAAAGTACTACACAGATTTAAAGGTCGAAGTATTGCATTGACTAAAGATAAAGATCAAAGGACTGCTGATGTAAATTTGGTTACAAGGATGCTTAGAATATTCTAGAAGATAAACTATAATAGGAATTAGTATTCTTGTACGTAAAGTATTGTAAACCGACTTAGGGTTATCCTTGTGCCTATAAAAGGATCCCTAGGAGGTCAAAGTTAATATAGAG
>LBNU01026165.1:0-13720 GCA_014162995.1 Artemisia annua
AAAAACGCAGGTTGTCCATTTCCAGATTAGAAACAATGTCAGAGTGTGCAAGGTCTGTGATGCTCAACAGACTAGTGGAGGGATTATTTGTAAAACCACTAAAGCAAAGTATCTGGTATCAGACAGTTGGAAAAGAAATGAATAGAGACTGGCAATCCTTCAAGTGCAAGAGAGCTACCATGGTTTTGGGAGCTGAAGCATTTATGATTTCATAATCGAAGTAAGATTTGAGAAGATTGATATCGAACCATATAGCTGGGTTCTTTTTACCCAAGCCCACACCTTCCTGCGTTTATCGGAAGTCTGATGACAACAGAAATTGGTTCTTGAAAAAGTGACAATACACTGCCTGATTAATCTTTTGTCAATTTTGAGCTTGACAAAGTCCTGAATTTGAAAGAGAGGGAGAACGCAACATAGAACTTTTGAGAGCTATCGTATTACTGCGTTTTTCGTAGGTGCTTTCCTACTGTATATGACATTCACAGAAGATATGACCATGTTGGTAGTTAAAAGAATGAAACCAGGTGAATAATGGTGGATTAACGGAATATTAAAGGTGGTTTATATTCATAGTTGTATTGGTTTTACAGTTGTATAATGCCGAAACAGTTAGTTTATTCGACGTAAATAATTCATCACTATGGTTGAAGGATCGATCATATTAGTTGTAGCTCTGATTCACATATGCCACATAGTGTCTGATAAATATAATGACCACGGTCTGATAGACTCAACATGCCAATTTAACACACAGCACACACTACATTGATGTGGCGGGTGCGCATAAAGGATTCTTAATATAAGTTGAATTTCGTAGAGTACAGAGTTTTGTAGCTGTATTGATAACACTGAGGCAGGTCATTTTCATTATACAATTAAACAGAATATTTGTTGAAAGTCTTGTTATAAACACCTACATTGTCCTTTCTCTCATCTTCTTATCACCCATCCATCGCTAGTCCTTGTATGAATTTAGTCCTTTCTATTACTTCCCATCATCTTTTGAAAAGTTCCGGCCATTTCTCTGCCACACTTTTCTTTCTGATATCTGCTATACTTTTCTAGCGGAGGCCAAGTGGGAAATCAACCAATATTCTTTCTCTCCATAAATAACTACTCCTATTACCTTGGTAGGGAATTCAAAACTTAAGTGACTTCAGCATATTTATTAAGTGAATCTTGTTCATATTTTTACGCTTCTTTTTTTTGACCTTCATCCCATATATTATTCCCCCGTACAGATGCATAAGAGCAGTTGAATCTCAACATGCAATTAACCCAGTACAAAATGTTAGTTCGCCATCTTCCTAATTACCACTCCACCTCTTTTTGAGATTTTCCCGTCTCCCTGTTGACAGGTAAAAGCTACAAGCAGATATTTGTCTTTCTCAATTCCTTCAACATAGGCTATATTGCGATGTCATTCTTATTCTTATACATCAGCCATGACTTCGCTTCATTGTATCATCATGTGACATAAGCATCGCATCATATCTAACCATTTTATCAAACACGACTGAAACAATCTCACTTGATCCCTTCTCTTATTATGTAGTTGATCTAAAGGCTTTCATTATTTAGTATATATCAAGAAAACGTACTTATCTCAAGGGTATTTACAGTTATGCAAATTCTATTAGGCATATATCATGATTCATATGTAAGTTAACATTCTTCATTAACACACTCATTTATACTAGATTTCATAGGTCAGACGTACAGCAATACTACAGCTCCGACTATTGCTTGCTGAGAATAAGTGAGATAGAATTCCGGAATATAATATTGATCTATTAATATTCAACTTATACATGAGCAATCATAGAATTCATCACAATTAGCTAGAGGAGAAAAAGCAATATTTTTGTTGCCAGAACTGAAAAGCAAAATATTGAGCATCATCCAAGAAGCGACAAACCCATACACACAAATTATCCACAAGAAATAGTGAGTGGTTGTTTAGCACTTGGCTATAAGACCAGTATCATTCAGCCCAACATACATATCACAGTAGAAGTGAGAACTTATATGACAAGTATCACAACTAGTTTAATAAGAGATTTAAACATCAAATCCCGAATAGGTGTACACCCCTTGAACTCTCGTTTTGTTTATGATTCTAATTGTGAATTTGTTATGTAAGACCTGTAAATCCCTAACTTTAGTAATAAAGAAAATAGAAGTAAGCAAAATTTCACAGACCGAGCTGATCCAAGAAACGGACATAAGTCTTCTCGCAATTGACAACACAATACTTTTTTACCAATATCATCAAAATGAGCTTCAGGACTCATTCTATAAATGCGCTGCAGATAACAGTGTGTATTTTGTGAACAACATTGAAGATTCTCTCAATATAGTTACATGTATGATTGATTATTTGGGATTATAAGACTCTAGTTGGTACTAGTTTAATATATAAACATGATTATTTCGGACTTGCGGAAGCGTTCAAGAAAACAGAAAAGAATGAAGAAACCAGTAATTATGGTGGATTAGTGATTATGGTGGATTTGGTTGTTTACGGTGGTGAAGTTAGTTATGGACGGTTATAGCGGTTTTTCAAAGACTCATTATTGAGCTCTGATACCATGTGAACATAATGAGTGAAGGAGAATACATCATTTTACACACACACCTTTTGGTGAATGATTCTCATTTAAGTTGAAATGTGTAGCAGTAGTCAGAGTATGATTATTACATGTGTAACTAACAAACAGAATTATGATATTTACAATACATGATCCTTCATCTATATACCTTGTGAACTCTGCAGTCCATTTGTAGTTATCCTTTATTACTTCCCCAAGTCATTAACTCATCGTCGTGCCGAGCCAGAAACAATGATTTTTAGTTGTGCGTTTTATAAGTTTCACGATTTACTCGAGGTTATTCTAAGAATGTGCTGATTTTTGAAGTGATCGTTGTTTTTATGCTTGTTTTTTTAACCATATTCTGTAAGTATGCATAAAGGTAATATGCAATTAAAAAGTAACAAATGTATCACTTTTTCCACTCCATTTTTTTCCGCCCCCTAATTTAATTGTCTTTCTTCTCACGATTATCTTGCTTCTTTTCTTCATAGCATGCTTCATTTACAGTACTACACGTCCATTTTATGATACACGTCCATTTTATGATACTATGCTTCATTTTTACTACAAGTCTACAATTTACGGTCAAATTAAATTATAAATATATTTTAGTAAATTCAAAGCAGCAGCAAAATTAGATGGTAGAAAGAGAAATTAGGAAAATGAAAAGATAATTAAGAGCAAACAAAATTGCAAGAAAAAAAGAGAGAAAAATTATATGGTAGAAAAAAAGAGAAATGATACATCCACAAAAGCAAACCCACAAAAATATCCACAAAATGAGTTGTCACTCCCTAATTCGCTTAACCAAATAAAAGAGAGAGAAACTATATAAAAATATACCAATCAGAGAGTGACACCTCTTTTTGTTGATGATTTTGTGAATTTGTTATTGTGGATGTATCATTTCTCAGAAAAAAAAATAGTATAAAAGAGAGAGAGAGACAAGAACTCAATTAAAAACATTGGATATTATGCATTTATTACTTATACTTTAGGTGAATATGAAATTAATCACAAAAGTAGGTGATATATGAAATTAATCATTGTTCCTTTATATATTCAGCACTCAAACATAAGAAACACACAATATCTTATGAGCCGATTTGAGTTAGCCACCCTTGAAACAAGGTGACGATGACTCTTAAAAGTCATTATTTCATCATCGTGCCGAGCCAGAAACAATGATTTTAAGTTTTGCTTTTAATAAGTTTCACGATTTACTCGAGGTTAGTCTAAGAATGTGCTAATTTTTGAAGTGATCGCTGTTTTTATGTTTGTTTTTTTAACTCTGTCTCTAGCTTTTTGTCATTTGATGTCGCTTAATGCCGCAGAAAAGATCTTATAGACGTCGAAAATTTAGTCATAGACTGACACAAATATATTTCTCCATTGAGCTCATGAAGGGTCTGATATTGGATAGCATTTTTCTCTGTTCTCTTTTTAGCCAAATGATTCATATGTACTATATAAATTATGAACCCATAATTATCCACCAAACTATATATTTCAAGAATCATAACCACTTACAACATTCCATTACAAAAGTATTACGAAGTTCCTGCTTAAAAAGAGACTAGACACTACAAGAAACTATCATTTTAGCGACATAATTAGCGACTTATCATCTGAAGTCGCAAAGTTGCGACACAAGTAGCGATTGTTTTAGCGTCGTTATGCCTTAGACATCGCAAACTATGTTGCCAGTGATGTCGCGATGTGTTTTGAAATGACATCGTCGCAATTAGTGTCGCAACAAGTGTCGCTATATTTGCGTCATTGTCTACCATGCCGCTTGTAAAGTCGCTAATTTACGACTTCCCAAAAAGATGTCGCCAATAGTGTCGTTAGCTTGCGACATGGTAGAACCATGTCGGTAAAAATGTTGCTATATTCGCGACTTTGTTAAGCATGTCGCTATTCACGTCGCTAAATTTTAACCTCCAAACAATTTGGATTTCTTTGTTTGACTATTCTTAAATCAGTTTTCTCATTTTAGACTTTTACTTTATAGTTTACTGATATAATTTAATTATAAATTGACAAGCTAATAAGTTTTGTTATTGTAAAAGACATTTTTATCCATTTTAGTTATTTTATTTTTCTCTTTAATTAGGACACCGTAGTAGATCTCAAAATCACACCCATTAGTTATTTTTATCCATTTAAACTCTTCGTTGACAGCATCACACCACCATCGCTCCGCCACCTAGATCGCTCTGCCACCAGAACATCACCGCACTACCATCGTATCGCCACCACAACCTCACGACCTTCTCGATTGTACTCAATTATACCTTCTAAAGATCGATTTCAGGTTCAATTTCAGGTTTATCTGGTGGTTTATCAACTTTTGACGGTAATAATCGATAGGTTTTGCTTTAATGTGTTGACTTCTTAGTGTTTTATGTAAGTATTTGATATCATCTGTCAATTTTAGTTGTCGATATCAAATTCGAAAGAAGATAAGTTACAAAATGTTTATTGGGAGAGTTTGAAATCGAAGGAGAATGTTACAGTTACGGTTTGCTTTCGACCGCTGGTGAATTAGGAGTAATTTGTTATAAAAAGTTAGGTTAAATTGATTAGAAGAATAAAATGTGTTTGTTTGTTTGAATGTAGTCCGAGCGAGATACGGCAAGGAGAGGAGATAGCGTGGTATGCGGATGGAGAGACGATTTTCAGGAATGAGTTTACGCCCTCTATTGCTTATGCTTATGGTATTGTAATGCTACTACTACATTATTATTCGTGCAATGTTGTTGAGCTTATTTAGGAACTTGAACTTATAGTTATGACTTACGACTAGTACTGATTCAACATGTTCTAAAATGTGGACTATAAACACTAGTTTGGCGTCTGAATAGTAAGAACATACAAGTAATGTGAAGTTTTACATGAAAGAATTTTGTGATTGGCCGTGGTTTCTACAAGCAACAATGTATCGTGTTCGATAAGCTGGTTGTTTTACAGCTGTGAATATCATGAGCTGAAACCGACTTTTGACCTTTCTAGTTTAGACATAGGATTTGCATAGATAAGCCTCCCTCACTGAACCTAAGTGATTGCTATTGCTCTAACGGAACTACCGATCTTGTATATAGCCAGCAGTTGTGAGTGCTCGAAGTAAGCTGACTGCTTGCTTTCTTTCTTGTGTAATTTTAGATTTTTTTCTTTCTTGTGTAATTTTAGATTTTTATAGGTAGGACTGCAAGGCGACTCATGGCTGGCTTGGGAATTGATTAAACTTGAATTGACTAAACGTTTAGTAATTAAATTGTATAAGGAAGACATTCTTTCTAGCTTCTGTTGCATTCAAGTCTCGGGTACGATTGACATGCTGAATCTCATCTTTTTTGTACGCAGATCAGGTAATTGGGCCGATAGCAACATGTCATGTATATGATATTGCAGCCCATCATGTTGTTGGTGGTGCTATGGAAGGCGTTAATGGTATGTAATGTTCATACTTTATGCAACTTATTTGTTCTCAAAAAGCCCTAAGGGTATTACTACTGGGTGGGTTGGCTATTAAGATAAAACAAGTAGAACTTCCAATTTGTGCGATCTTAAAGTAAAAGATCATATATACCATTTTATTATACTCTTCAAAGTTGAAGATATTTGGAGCTTCTACGCTAAGAAGATGGTGGTCATTTAATCAATATGACCATCACCTTTCGATCTATTTAGTAAGATGTTTGTCTGCCATGTATCTTTGGCTGAAGCATCCTAATATAAGTACTAGTTATTTCCATTGAGAACTACCAGTGTTTTTATCTTAGTTATGATCAATTCTCAATGTATGTTTGCAATACCTCACATTAATCATTTGTGACATATTTCAATATCAGGGACTATATTTGCATATGGTGTTACAAGTAGTGGAAAGACTCACACTATGCATGTAAGCAAACCTTTATTTCAACGATTAGTTTATACATTGTTGTCATGGTTACAATCTGATACACTGAAGTGCCATATGTTTTGTTGATAAACAGGTTAGTGCTACATTACTTCTCAATTTTGGCATCATGGTCCTTTCTGGTTAGCGATCTAGATTGTTTCATGCTATTAAGATTCTGTTTACACTTATTAGCATTTATGAATCAGATATAAGCTTCTTAATTTTATGCAGAAGTCACAAATGGATCGTATCTTTGGACTCCAGGAAATAGACAAAGAAAATCCGGAGCATGTTGATTAGTGTGATCTGGTTAACAAAAAGTTAGAGATGTTAAGATGCCTAAAGATGGTGACGACGAGTTTTTTCTGATTACAGGTAACAAGCTGGCAAGTTCTGTTCCTCACCTTATTAGCAGTTTCCTATCTAGAGTATCAACTTCTCTATGATTTTCTTCAGGCGTTTGTGATGAAAATGACCCTAGGTACATTTCTTAAGCTGTTCGGATCGTCTCAATGCATATCATTCATTTGGAGCTTTATGCCTTTATCTACGGATTACCTGGTACGTACTTCATTATTACAGACAATTTCTGCATCAATTACTTACAAAGAACCTACAGGTTATAGGTGGTAAGATGGGCAAGTCAGACGGGTTGGGTGATGGGTCGAAACGGGTAGATTTTGGTAACAATACGGTTTGGGTTGGCTTGACCCAAAAGTGCTTATTTCAAGTTTATTAGCTTGTCAATTGTGAATACAAAATTGTGTTATATCACTGATAATTAATATATAGGAAATCTTATGCATTAACTTAGGATTATTTTTAACCTGATTCACTAGTTCGACCCATTATTTCTTTTTCTCGATTATATGTTGCTATGGCAACAGATGAGGAAACGGTTTTCTGGATAGTTTATTACGTATTTAACTTTTAACAGTGTTGGTTATTAATTTTCAGCAACGCCAAAGATTCGGAATTCGGCAAGACACGGTGATATGCTAGCTTGCGCATGTAGGGTTTGTACTAGAATTGTGGTGACTTTGTTGATTATTTTTGTAGAAAAACTGTTGGAACTTCAATTTACCATTCTTTTATGTTTCTAGTGTTAAAAGTAAGTCCGACTCATTCGGCCACTACGTGTAATCTTTGTAACAGTGAAATAATATGTATAAATTATTTTCATTTCAAAATTTTCTTATATTTTTACTGCATTAAAATTCTAATTCTCAGATTAATGACACATGTGGAAATGGTGCTCAAGAACAGTGGCACAAAAGAGACCTACTAGAAAAATAGGGACTCTAGTAGCGACTGAAATAGTGACATTTCTATGCTTTAGCGATGTGTGTAGCGACTTAAATAGCGATGTCTCTATGAAACAGCGACACACATTGCGACATGATATATTGAAGTCGCAAACTTTTGGCGACACAATATGACAAGTCGTTAAACTTGTCGCTATGTGTAGCGACATGTTTTCACAAGTCGCAAAAATCTGCGACTCATTTACAGCGACCGAGCGGTTGACGACGCTAATCACGTCGCAGGCAAAAAATATGACGCTAAACATGTCGCTAACATAGTCGCAAAAGGACAATTTTCTTGTAGTGAGAAGATCATCACTTTAACCAAATATTGTACAACTAATACTAAAATGTACTAACCAGAAAATAAAAAGTTATTTGTTCTAACTAAGCATTTAAACAGTAAATTGCTGATATTGAAGCAAATTAAAAAATTCTTGAGTTGCACCTTATATGACTTTAAAGTCACTCTCGAGTAAGTATTGTTATTATCAGTACTGATAATAACTACCTGGACTACATATATTTTTCTTGGCAAATTAAGCGGGCTGGGTTTATTAATGAGCTTTTAAACTGTCGTTGAGTAAATATACATGTAGCACACAACAAACAATTATCAAACCGTAGAATTATATAGAATAAAACTACTTCACCTGGCCAAGCCATATGTGGCACGTGCCACAGGTAGCCAGGCGGCCCAGGTCATAGATCCGCCCCTGAATGGCTGAACCTACTAGCGATCCTGAGCATATCATCTTCTGACTCGCTAGAGGACATGCATATAAGGGGAGAGATTGTCTTAGTTTCTGGGTCCGGTGTTCTCAGTTTGGCTTTATACATATTTCCTTAAAGCCAAGCTAAGAACACTTTTCCGTAAGGAAAAGAATTAAGGAACTTTACAAAGAGTTATTTCTATCTTTTTTGTTGTTTCTGTTACCAANGATCTTATCCGCTGCGTACTCTTAGATGTTTATGTGTTTATGTTTATTTATATTATTCACATTTTCCAACAAATATGAAATTAATCACAAAAGTAGGTGATATATGAAATTAATCATTGTTCCTTTATATATTCAGCACTCAAACATAAGAAACACAATATCTTATGAGCCGATTTGAGTTAGCCACCCTTGAAACAAGGTGACGATGACTCTTAAAAGTCATTATTTCATCATCGTGCCGAGCCAGAAACAATGATTTTAAGTTTTGCTTTTAATAAGTTTCACGATTTACTCGAGGTTAGTCTAAGAATGTGCTAATTTTTGAAGTGATCGCTGTTTTTATGTTTGTTTTTTTAACTCTGTCTCTAGCTTTTTGTCATTTGATGTCGCTTAATGCCGCAGAAAAGATCTTATAGACGTCGAAAATTTAGTCAGAGACTGACACAAATATATTTCTCCATTGAGCTCATGAAGGGTCTGATATTGGATAGCATTTTTCTCTGTTCTCTTTTTAGCCAAACGATTCATATGTACTATATAAATTATGAACCCATAATTATCCACCAAACTATATATTTCAAGAATCATAACCACTTACAACATTCCATTACAAAAGTATTACGAAGTTCCTGCTTAAAAAGAGACTAGAAGATCATCACTTTAACCAAATATTGTACAACTAATACTAAAATGTACTACTTACCAGAAAATAAAAAGTTATTTGTTCTAACTAAGCATTTAAACAGTAAATTGCTGATATTGAAGCAAATCAAAAACTTCTTGAGTTGCACCTTATATGACTTTAAAGTCACTCTCGAGTAAGTATTGTTATTATCAGTACTGATAATAACTACCTGGACTACATATATTTTTCTTGGCAAATTAAGCGGGCTGGGTTTATTAATGAGCTTTTAAACTGTCGTTGAGTAAATATACATGTAGCACACAACAAACAATTATCAAACCGTAGAATTATATAGAATAAAACTACTTCACCTAGCCAAGCCATATGTGGCACGTGCCACAGGTAGCCAGGCGGCCCAGGTCATAGATCCGCCCCTGAATGGCTGAACCTACTAGCGATCCTGAGCATATCATCTTCTGACTCGCTAGAGGACATGCATATAAGGGGAGAGATTGTCTTAGTTTCTGGGTCCGGTGTTCTCAGTTTGGCTTTATACATATTTCCTTAAAGCCAAGCTAAGAACACTTTTCCGTAAGGAAAAGAATTAAGGAACTTTACAAAGAGTTATTTCTATCTTTCTTGTTGTTTCTGTTAACAAGTTCAGTTTTTGTTAAACTTCATGTCGAAGCCTACATCTATAGGTATATGTAAACCCCAGAATGGATATTCTTATACAGATACCAAATTGGCTATCATTCTAGAATTCTAGTGTTACAAAGTTATTTCTTCTTGTCAAGTTTTTATAAAAAAAAAAAAAAAAAAAAAAAAAAGATTGTTGAGAGATATAAGTATGGCAAATCATACCGAGTATACTATTAAAGAATTTAACAGAAGTGTCGAAACATTGGGATTCGTATGTACTACTGGTGCATTAGGACTAAGCGAGTTGGATGTGACAGAAAAGTATCATACTTAATCCAATATTTCAGGTCGGATGAGGGTCGTAACAAAATATCAGAACACATTGGATTCTTACAGAAGTTGATCTACGATTCACTTGTAACACCAAAGTAATGTTGACTTGATGCAGAAAACAATTCAAGATTCGCATGTAATACCGCAACAAACTGTCGAGTTCATGCAGAGTAATTTTTGGTAATTAATGATCGTACTACTTTGCAAGATTTCTTATATTTGGAGAAAGAAATCATATTTACGAGCGTTTTGTAACCATAAGAAAAACAAGTGATCAAATACGAAAAAACGTTAACTATTCATTCATTCCACAATCCTTGATTCAACATAGATGATCATCCTTTTGGTTTACTGACTACTAACACATGATTAACAAAGCAGAAATAAGAATGAAACACATATGAAAACCGACACCAGAGTACTTATTTAACTAAAACAAGAATGAATGAAACCCTATTTCTATTTCTTCTGATCCTAACTGAGAGCGGGCCAGTCATGTTGAGGTATTCCTGCAATTGGTGGTGCGGTATTTGCTTCTTGAATCATCTTCTGCAGGGTTTCTATATATGTTCTGTGATTGGCTCTTGAATCTTGGACCATCATCTTCACTACACGTGCATATTGTGAATGTGGATCTTGTTTCCGCATTTCCTGTAGAAATATTTGATGGTTCGCATTTCTTTCACTAATCAACCTCCTTAGGAGTCCAAGGTATTGTGGTACTCTGTGTCTACCAGCAGTCGACCTGAGATATTCGATAAAGACTGATACTTTCTTACACACATTCGACTCACGGATTCCTAATTTAGAAGCAGTTTCTCGGATTCCAAATTCCTCAACACTTCTTATAATCTTTTCAAACATATGTGTGTGGACAAATCCTGGTTGATGGTCAGCGTTTGATTCTTGGATCAACATACGCAATGAACCAACGTGCTCCTGGTGCTCAAGATTCAAATCTTGGATTTTCTGTTGCAGTAAACTTAAATGTTCTTGGTGTTTCTCTTCCGCCTCTTGAATCATCCTATCCAGGAATCCGACATTTTCCGATACTTTAATTCTGCCCCTAAATGACTGGAGATAATCAACAAATGCTGAAGCTTTGTTACGCACATCCGGCTCATACAACTCTAACTCAAAAGCAGCACGTTCGATACCTAATCTTTCAACAGTTTTGACAATGTACTGATCGACCGTATAATCATGATGTTCCATTGTTATATATACTTCTAAACAATCTGATCTAAACCTTCAAGATGAACAAACAAACTTTGTAACACTAGAATGGACTTTTCTAAACAATTTTGCCTTCGAGATGAAGGTTAACAAAAACTAAACTTGATGACAGAAACAAGAAGATAGAAAGAAGTCTTTGAAAGTTGGAATGAATGATAAGAAAATAATGAGAATGCGTTTGTGATGGTGAGTTTATTTATAAGAGAATGATGATCAATCAAGGTGGTTAACTAACTATAATAACTAACTATTAACTGATATGAGATACATCTTTTAAACTGTATACGTGTCATCCCATGAGTGGCAATCAAACAATCTGACCCACTGATGACATGGCATGGTTTGAGAATATAGACATGCATATATACTCTAAAAAACAGTCTTCTAAATAAGCACTTTTTATAGACCTTATTATATTATTATTATTTATAATAGCTAGTATTATTTAATATTTTCATTTATCTAAATCATTCAAATAAAACGTAAACTTAATAACAAAAACAAGAAGAATTCGACTAATGATGCTTCAAATTGTTACATGTGCGGGGGATCGAAGGGCCAAAGCAAGACATTATGTATGGCGTTATTATTTTGAATGTTGGCGTATATGGGATAAGCTAGAAATAGAAGTTTACAGTAAAGATACGAATGTGGCTCAAAATTATCTCGGATGTCAAGTCATTGGGTTACTTGGGTTCAGAGGAGACATAAGGGGGGTCGATAGAATGGAAACGATTGGTGTATTTTATTTTCCTAATGATAACGTTTGGTTTAGCGGGTTATCTCTAGCTTGGAGGTGCCCGTTGGTTTGCTTAATGAAATTCCTTTACAAAAAAAAAAAAAAAAAAAAAAAAAAAAATTAGTAGTTTGTTGGATAATTAGGTGTGTAGTTGAGATTGATTCTGTTATTACAACTTTTCTTTTAAATTTATTTCTTTGGACTAAATTATAACCATGCATGCATGGGTCTTAAACACACACATTGATTCTTTTACTAAAAAAACCAACATCAGAAGCCAAATCCATCTTTACAAAGAGTATAATATATATATATTTATATATATATCGATATATTAACTATATATATATATATACTATATATATATATAATATATATAATATACTATATATATATACTATATTAATATTTTCTTCTTTCTTGTTTTTGTTATTAAGTTTCGTTTTTATTTGAATGATTTAGGATAAAATGATAAATATTAAATAATACTAGCTATTATAATAATAATAATATAATAAGGTCTATAAAAAGTGCTTATTTAGAAGACTGTTTTTTAGAGTTATATAGCATGTCTATATTCTCAAACCATGCCATGTCTCAGTGGGTCAGATTGTTTGATTGCCACTCATTAGGGATGACACGTATACAGTTTAAAAGATGTATCTCATATCAGTTAATAGTTAGTTATTATAGTTAGTTAACCACCTTGATTGATCATCATTCCTTATAAATAAACTCACCATCACAAACGCATTCTCATTATTTTCTTATCATTCATTCCAACTTCTAAAGACTTCTTTCTCACACTTCTGTTTCTGTCATCAAGTTTTAGTTTTGTTAACCTTCATCTCGAAGGCAAAATTGTTTAGAAAAGTCCATTCTAGTGTTACAAAGTTTGTTGTTCATTCTTGAAGGTTTAGATCAGATTGTTTAGAAGTATATATAACAATGGAACATCATGATTATACGGTCGATCAGTACATTGTCAAAACTGTTGAAAGATTAGGTATCGAACGTGCTGCTTTTGAGTTAGAGTTGTATGAGCCGGATGTGCGCGTAACAAAGCTTCAGCATTTGTTGATTATCTCCAAGTCCATTTAGGGCAGAATTAAAGTATCGGAAAATGTCGGATTCCTGGATAGGATGATTCAAGAGGCGGAAGAGAAACACCAAGAACATTTAAGTTTACTGCAACAGAAAATCCAAGATTTGAATCTTGAGCCAGGAGCACGTTGGTTCATTGCGTATGTTGATCCAAGAATCAACGCTGGACCATCAACCAGGTTTGTCCACACACATATGTTTGAAAAGATTATTAAGAAGTGTTGAGGAATTGGAATCCGAGAAACTGCTTCTAAATTAGGAATCCGTGAGTCGAGATGTGTGTAAGAAAGTA
>LBNU01026166.1:0-10087 GCA_014162995.1 Artemisia annua
CGTATTTAAATAGACCTACTTGTTTTGAAGGAGATTATTTTTGTAACAAAAAACTTACAGCTTAAAAAAGCTCCCTACCAAAGAGGCCCTAGGTGAAACAAGAAAGCCAATTTAGTGGCTTTTTTTTTCCTTATATCTCTTTGCGTGTGTTAACCATTTAATGATCATATGGATATAATCTCATTTCCATCTAAACAACAATTTGCAAAAAAAATAATAAAACACGTTAAAGTGGTTATTCAGTAATTTGCTTTCATTTAAAAGAAACTTATGATATTGACCTATTTGTAAATTTTCAAATAGGACTATCAGACTAATTACATTCTTTAGTACATCGACACATAAAAATATTCTTGCAACTTCCATTATAGGTGTCCCAGTGCATATGACATGTCACTACGCACGCTTCCTTAACGCAAAAAGGCGCAAAAAAGTCTTTATGGCATAGTTCATTCGCTTCCTCGAGTATCACATCTCCTGCAATGATACGCAAATCATATAATATGTTACATATTAAGTTACATGATTAATAATAATAACTCCGGATATGTTTGAAAAAAATAAAAAAATAATAAATAAAAAATAAAATAAAAAAAACTAACACGAAAGAAACAAAATTACCTAAAGAAACGAATACATTTGCAAGAAGAAACAAGACTAAAATTGATACGTTCTTCATAGAAAGACCTTTTAAATAAGCTTTTAGTGAAAAAAATGTAACTTTTGAATAACTTACTCTCGTATAGAAAATTCTGAAGGTATATATCATATCTTATCTTATATACTAAAAGATTAAGTCATTTTCATTAATGTTAATGTTAGGATCACGTTTTACGTAATCTCTCAAGTCTCGGTCATTTCCATAATATGTAATAGGTTGCTTTGTTATTTAGTTTATTTATGTTACATGATGTAAGGCTTTTATAGCCCAAAAGGCCTTAGGCCCAAACGACTAAGAATAGGAAGGGGAAGGGAGTGTTGCCCTAGCTCTTTACCTATATATAAAGACCTCATGTAATCATACGCACCAACTACTCGTGTTTAATCTCGTTATTTTGTTAAAAAGTTCAAATCTTTTGCTTGGTTTTTGATTTCTAACACATCTTTACTCTTAAACTTGTGTTAAAAATCAAAAAATTTCAACTTTTTCATCAAAATACAAGAGTCGTACGAATTGTACTTGTTTTCGAGATCCTTAAAAATTTTGAAAATTTTGTAAAGTTTGCAACTTTCTTTAAGATTTCATCATTTTAAAGCTAGTTGTACAAGAATCTTGGATTAAAAACTCGTTCTTGGTGTGCTTTTTTCAAAAACAAAATTTTGGCCAACTTTCGAGAACCCACTTCCCTAAATATTCGAGAACACGTGTACTTGCTCCACTTGTGTTACCGTTGCTTACTCAGTGCTTTTCTCTCTTGTACAAGAAAGAAAACACTTCGACTCGTTGGATTCGTTATTGTATAATCTCGAAAATTTTGGACCTATTTTCGAAATATTGAAAACTTTCNTTGGCCAACTTTCGAGAACCCACTTCCCTAAATATTCGAGAACACGTGTACTTGCTCCACTTGTGTTACCGTTGCTTACTCAGTGCTTTTCTCTCTTGTACAAGAAAGAAAACACTTCGACTCGTTGGATTCGTTATTGTATAATCTCGAAAATTTTGGACCTATTTTCGAAATATTGAAAACTTTCGAGAACCTCACACACTTTTCGAAATCACATTCTGTTTTCGAAATCTTGTGATCTTATCGAAATCTTTATCAACTTTTTCGAGGACATTGTTAATCTCCCTAGTTCCTGTGATTTCGAAAATTCTCTCCAACCTTCTCGATAATTCTTATTTTATCGAGAACCTTGAATTTTTTCGAGAACCCACAACACTTTCGAGATCACCCAAACTTTTCGAGAACACTTGGACTTTGACTGCTTTTCGAGAATTTCAACCTACAAAGTTTCGAGAACACACTTGTGATTGTTTTCGAGAATTGGCTTACCATTAATACCTTCTACAAGATCCATTCACATACAAGTCTTCAATAATGTCTCAACCACCGTACTACAACTTTCATCAACAACAACCGTATCATCAAACACAACATTTTCGTCAACAACAGCAGTATCAACATCTACAACCTCCACAATCGTATCAACAATCATATCCATATCATCAAATGATCTCTCAACAACATGTCATGCTGCATCAACATCAACAACTACCTCAACCTCAACCTTTTCCCATGCAACAAATCACTCCACCGTCGAAACAAACTCATTGGTTTGACCAAATGTGTGAAGTCATCACTACTCAACAATCAAGGCATGAAGCAAGTTCACTTGACACACCACCAATGCTCACACCCGGCAATTATGTACAGTGGTCAAGTCGGTTCCTATGATTTCTTGAACTCAAGAAACCACATGGCAAATACATGAGGAAAATAATCATTGAAGGTCCTTTTGAGACACTGTCTAACATTGTCCCAGGTGATCTAAATGCCGATCCACCCAGACCTGATTCACGAGTACCTCTTACAGACGCTCAACTCACTGCTGAACAAATTCTTCACAAAGAGGCAGATGAATATGCTATGATCTACATTCTTCAAGGCATACCAAATCCGATCTTTCGAAGTGTTGATGCACAGAAAACAGCTAAGGCTATGTGGGAACACGTTCATCTCTTAATGGAAGGCACTCAATTGAATCAAGAGGACATGGAATCTAAACTTTATATGGAATACACACACTTCATGATTGAGCCAATGGAATCACTTGAGTCATATTACCACCGTTTCACGAACATCATCAATGACCTCGACAGACATAATATCATCTTAACAAAGATTGCTATCAACACGAAGTTTTTAGGATGTCTCGGTCCTGATTGGCAGAAGTATGTGACGTTTGTTCGACAAGCAAAGAACCTTCATGATACACCATATGGTTTGTTGTATGACTATCTGAAACACCACCAACATGAAGTGGACAAAGATCGCGCTCTCAGAGGAAACTACTCATAGCCTCCAACTACAAACTCTTTGGCGCTCGTTGCTCAATCACATGTTCCTCCTCCACCATTGCCAAACCATGCTTATCCTCCGGAACATGCTTATCTCAACTACCCATCTTAAACCCAAACATCTCAATATTCATCTTATGATTCCTCAATGCAATCACATGCAAATCATTTTGCCTCTTATGACAACAGTGATCCCTTGTACATACACAACACTGCTAATGATGATGATGATGACGAGGACTTCAACAGCCTAAATCAAGGAATTGCACTCATTGATCGAGCTTTCAGCAAATTCTCAAACAAGTCTAACAATCGTCTTCGTACATCTTCAAACACAAGGAATCAAGCTGTTATTCATGATGGTCGAGTTGAAGTACAGAATCGTAATAGTGGAAGATTTGGATCGGGTGGTTATATGAGTAACTCAAATTCTGGACAAAGGTTTAATAACAATGGAGGATTCAGGAACAATGGTGGTGTCCCTCAGAAAAAGGCTGAACTTGTTGAAACTGGGAATACTGAATCAGGGAACACAGTCATCAGATGCTACAATTGCAATGGGAATCACTTGGCAACTGCATGTCCTTCACCGCGAACTTAAGGCAGCAAGTATCACAAGCAAGCATCACTCCTAGCTCTCAAGATGAAGCACGTGGCAACAATAATATTAAGGATAACAGCTTCATGGCCAATGCACATTCTGATGATGACATGGAAGATCTAGAAGCCAATGCTGCTGTTATGCTCATGGCCAACATGCATGAACTCCACATGAGAGACTCGGGCCCAGTGTATGACACTGATGGTCTGTCTCAGGTAACTGATCTTAACTCATGCCTGATACATGAAATTGCTTCCCCATCTGCATCTGCATCTAACAAGGAACAAGGAGTTCAAAATGATTCATTGTTATCTACACAAGCGAATAATCAAATGAACACAAAATTTATATTTGATGATTATGATCAAATTAACCTGGTTGTCACATTTGATGATTCAGATACTGATCATGTCAATGATAACAATGCTCACGTTGAACATCTTGATCTTGTGTCTGATCCAGATTCAGAACTTCAGACCCTTCTCATGACCAGTCAATCTCAAAACATTAAATATCAAGAGCTTAATGCTAGGTTGAAAGAGAAAAATGCATTATTAACTAGGGATCTTGAGTGCTGTAAATTACAACTTAACAATGCTGAAAAACTTGTTAATCAGGAAAAAAGTTTTGAAGTTGCTTTTCAAAAATCTTATCTTAAAGAGAAAGAGTTAGAACATCAAATTTGTAAGCTAATGAAATCTAACAACAACTTAACTTCTGAATTGGAAAAACAAGCGTTTGAACACAAACAACAAATTGCACAACTTGATGTAGTCATTTTAAAAACTAAAACAGAGTTGTCAAATTGTCAAGCAGAGTTCAAAGAACATAAACGCAAGTCAAGAGAAAGAGTTAAGTCATACATAGATGAGATTGTTGAATTGGAACATCGGCTTGAAGAATTTCAAAATGTTGTATATAAAACTGGTAATTCAGTCACAACGATTCAAAAGTTTTCAGTAAAATGAAAAAATAATGGACACGGCTTTGCTATCGGAAGTGAATCACCATGCTTTTTACGCACAGCACTCAAAGAGATTCCAAAGTTATATAGAGCAGACCATTTTTTTGACGATACAATTGTTCGTACTGTTGTATATGATTGTGAGGAAGAAGAAGAACTCGAAGAAGAGAGTCGATCAAAAATGCAAAACGTTGAATATAACAAACCTTTTGATTACTCAAAAATGCCTCCTATAAACGAGATTTTTACTTCACAAAAAGAGAAATCTGAACAACCATGGTANACACAGCACTCAAAGAGATTCCAAAGTTATATAGAGCAGACCATTTTTTTGACGATACAATTGTTCGTACTGTTGTATATGATTGTGAGGAAGAAGAAGAACTCGAAGAAGAGAGTCGATCAAAAATGCAAAACGTTGAATATAACAAACCTTTTGATTACTCAAAAATGCCTCCTATAAACGAGATTTTTACTTCACAAAAAGAGAAATCTGAACAACCATGGTACACTATAAAACCTCAAGATGTTACTTCCCCCGGAATTCCCGTCCAACCAGTGGTGCAAATAAATGGTCCTTTACCTAGTCATGAAAAACTTCAACCTCTTCCCACTCGTTGTCGTGTACTTCGGTATTTTGACATGTTCAAGGAAGATATTGAAATTTTAGAACAAGCAATTGAACGCAATTCTCAAATAACGGTTTTCACTATTATTGCTCCTCATGAGAAAGAAAAACGAGAAGTTTTTCAAAAACAGTCTTTACCTCACGTTCAACATTTGCGTCTATGTACTAACCTCTGGGAACAGGAACTTCAAAAAGAAGTATCTTCTATGATGAATGTTTTTCAAACAACTTAACAATCAATTTCAAATCAAAAACGTCGAAACAAGTTTTTTCAAAAAGAAGCTGATCGACTCTTGGAACATGTTCTTAGTGATGATATAATATATGTGGTTATGAATTCTCTTTATGAATCTGGTACTTCTATGCTTGTTGATGATCACTGTGATGATATTGAATTGTTGTCTAAACAACTTGAGACATTAAAATGTGAAAATGAGAATCTCCGACAACACAATGATGATTTGCAAAACAAACTTTCAAATGAGATTTTTCAACTGAACAAAAAGCTTGCATGGTGTCAAAACCAAAGTCTTGATTTCAAACTGGAATTGCAAAGTCTTAAAACTTCCACATCTTTTCAAAATGAAATGGAGGAATTAAAAAGTCAAATTTCAAAATATGAAAAGGAAATTGCAGAACTGCAAGAAGTTACAGACCATTGGCAAAAGAGTCGAGATAACTATCTCTATTCAAACAGAAAGCTCAACAGTGAAATTCAAGATAAACAACACATTATCATTGAGTTGAAAGAGAAAATAAGAGAACTTGAAATAGGAAAATCTGTCAACACAAAAGTAGTTGCACCAGGAATCTACTCATTAGACACAACCACTGTAGAACAAAACACTCAGAATTCTAATTTGGATCCTTCCACTTCTATAGGAATAGTTGTCACTCCTAGCGTTAGCAGATCCAAGCGTAAATGTAACAAAAGGAAGAATAGGATTTTGCAACGTAGAAGAGAGACACTAGAAGCCTCTGAAGTAGAAGAACATCTTAGGACTTTGAATAAAACTCATCTTGCACTAGATTTAGATTCTGATTTGGCAAATTGTAATCCTAATCTTTGTGTAACGAATGATGAACCTTTAAATGCTTTGAATGTTAATGTTTCATGTGTGTTTTGTCGTAATAGTATGTTATCTGGTGATCATTCTAAATGTGTTGCAAATTCTCTTTTATCTCGTCATAAGAAACGTACATCTGGCAGAAAATCTAGGCCCACTAATGCTTCCAAATCTGTGCTAGGACTTATGCCAAGTGTAGTTTCTAAGAATGATGTAGTCACCCCTGTAGTTGCGAACAATGCTCCTAGGAACATGCCATCACTTAGCGAATTCACTAAGAAGAAAGCACGATCCAGCTGGAATTGGCAACATTGGTTACAAAGGAAACATAACTTTAAATGGATTCCTAAAATTGTTAATATGTGTGCTTCTAACCCAACGGAACCCACAACTTCTTTGGGTTCCACCCTTACCATTGTTCCATCGTTGTCTCCTTTGTGTGATGCAGGTGGTTCAAATTGTTCTTTGGATTGTTGATAGCGGATGCTCCCGACACATGACAGGCAATCTCAAACTGTTACGAAACTTTATCTCAAAGTTCATTGGTACTGTCAGATTCGGGAATGATCCCTTCGCTGCTATTATGGGATATGGGGACTATGTCAGTGGGAATATCGAAATTAGTCGTGTGTATTATGTCGAAGGCCTCGGTCACAATCTCTTTTCAGTCGGTCAATTTTGTGATGGTGATCTGGAAGTTGCATTTAGGGAGAAAACTTGTTTTGTTCGTGATTTACAAGGAAATGATCTTATGTCAGGCACCCGTGGAAACAGTCTTTATACCATTTCAATGTCCGATATGACTGCTTCCTCTCCCATTTGTCTACTTTCAAAGGCTGAATCAACAAAATCCTGGTTATGGCACAAACGCATGTCTCATCTCAACTTCAAAACTATGACTGATCTTGCTCGCCATAAACTAGTTGACGGTCTTCTAAGGTTCAGATATGCAAAAGATCACTTATGTCCCGCTTGTGACAAGGAAAGAGCAAACGTGCACATTTAAGTTCTAAACTAGAACCTACTACCGATCATGTTCTTCAAATTCTTCATATGTACTTATGTGGCCCAATGCGAGTACAAACAATCAATGGGAAACGGTATATTCTAGTGATTGTCGATGACTTCTCCAAATGGACTTGGGTCTACTTTCTTCGAAGCAAAGATCAAGCTCCATCGATGATAATCACCTTTCTCACGAAAATTCAGGTTCAACTTCGCAACACAGTCAGAATAGTAAGAACGGATAATGGAACTGAATTCAAGAATCAAACTATTCATTAATATTTTGAGAAAGTAGGAATTGTACATCAAACATCGATTGCACGGACTCCCGAACAGAATGGAGTGGTCGAAAGACGCAACAGAACGTTAGTGGAAGCCGCACGAACGATGCTTATTAATGCTCAATTACCAGATTATCTATGGGCTGAAGCCGTCTCAACTGCATGTTACACCCAAAATCGTTGTATGATCAATAAATGTCACAAAGTCATACCATATGAAATTGTTCACAAACGCAAGCCTAACATTCAACACTTTCATGTATTTGGTGCTCTATGCTACCCAAATAATGATCGTGATGATCTTGAAAAACTTAAAGCAAAGGCTGACGTTGGTATCTTCATTGGATATTGTGAAAACTCAAAGGGATTTCGAATCTACAACCGCCGTACTAGAGATTCAGGAGACTATTCATGCTAATTTCGATGAGCTCACATATATGGCTTCTGAGCAAAACAGCTTAGGACCCGCAACTAACCATCTTAACTTTCTAGATTCTTCAGATGAACCTTTGTCACTAACTCGTANTTCATTGGATATTGTGAAAACTCAAAGGGATTTCGAATCTACAACCGCCGTACTAGAGATTCAGGAGACTATTCATGCTAATTTCGATGAGCTCACATATATGGCTTCTGAGCAAAACAGCTTAGGACCCGCAACTAACCATCTTAACTTTCTAGATTCTTCAGATGAACCTTTGTCACTAACTCGTAAAGAATTGGAAACATTGTTTGCTCCTTTGTTCGATGATTCATTTGAAACACGTGCATCAGATGTATCCACTAGTTCCGCTGCTCAACCTGATAATAATCAAGTACCTGATACACCAGTTACTACAACAACAACCGTAGAACCCGATGCACCTCCAATTGATTCACCAACATTAGACGAACAAACCGCTTCCAACACCGACAACCCAACTGAAGATCTGAATCAACAACAAATACCCGAACCTGCAGATTATGATCCAAATGCGTTTTTTAATCCGTTTGCTCCGACTCCGAACCTTTCAGATATTGCTGAGTCGTCAACACGCAATTTCGAACCAACTAATATGCAATAGTTCCATAACCCACACCCTTCAACACATCATTGGACTCGTGATCATCCAATCGTCAATATTATTGGACATCCAACGGCTCCAGTTATGACAAGACAAAAACTTCACTCCGATGCCGAACATTGCATTTATGCTCTCACCGTTTGTCAAGAACCCAAAAACATTAAGCAAGCTCTCACTTACGACAACTGGATTGAATCAATGCAAGAAGAACTCGATCAATTCAAACGCCTTGAAGTATGGGAATTAGTTGAGCGACCGGATGGAGTTTATGTCATTGGGCTAAAATGGATTTGGAAAAACAAGTTGGACGCAGAAGGCACGGTTATTCGAAACAAATCACGTTTGGTAGCTAAAGGATACACTCAGGAGGAAGGAATTGACTTTGAGGAATCTTTCGCACCAGTTGCTAGACTTGAAGTTGTTCAAATATTTCTGGCATAGCTCACAAAAATATGGTCGTTTATCAAATGGATGTAAAAACGGCATTTCTGAACGGTCAGCTACTTGAGGAGGTCTATGTTAGTCAGCCAGAGGGATTTTCGACCCAGAGCATCCGAATCATGTCTACAGACTTAAGAAGGCTCTCTATGGTCTCAAACAAGCCCCCAGGGCGTGACGCTGATCATGCAGGGTGTATGGACACACGCAAAAGTACTTCTGGTGGTTTGCAGTTTCTTGGAGATAAACTTGTGTCTTGGCAATCAAAGAAGCAGGATTGCACTTCATTATCGTCAACAGAAGATGAATATGTAGCCATGTCTGCATGCTGTGCACAAGTCATTTGGATGCGTACACAACTGATGGACTACGGTTACTTATTCAACAAGATTCCGATGTACTGTGATTCGAAAAGTGCGATAGCAATCTCATGCAACACGGTTCTACATTCAAAGTCTAAGCACATTGATCTCCGTTATCACTTCATCAAGGAGCATGTTGAAAAGGGTACAATTGAGTTATACTTTGTGGGTACTGAATACCAACTGGCCGATTTGTTCACGAAACCTTTACCTCCTACAAGGTTTGCTGAACTACTCCACCGGATTGGTATGCGGTGTTTGACTCCAGATGATTTAAAATATTTTCTTGAAAACAATTAACTGAGTTAAATAACAAAACTATTTTGTAAATATTTATCAAAATCAAAAAATCTTCTAAAATACCAAAAAGATTTTACATTTTTATCCTACGTTTTATTTTTTCGTTTTTCAAATGCAAGTACACTATCTCTATCAACACTTCGGTTTCTCAAAAATTTCTCAATTTTTTCACCAAGTGTTGAGGGGGAGAAAATGTTCTTCAAAATTTAACAATCTTGTTCAAACAAGTGTACTTGCATATTTCAAAAAATTTGATGTTGTCAATAATAATGGTGGAACTTCACGGGTTATCCCTCGTTTCGTTAATTTAAATACTTCTTTAATTTCCTTTAGCCTAGTATGTCGTTAGTTGCTA
>LBNU01026166.1:10398-52920 GCA_014162995.1 Artemisia annua
CTTCAAATCTTCAATCCGTAAGTGTTTATATAATCTTTGGCCTAATCTAAAACATGGTTTTCAACGAATTACGTTTTTAATGGCTAGATATTGCACAATTGCGTTTTCTAGATCTAGGGTTTCGCTAAATTCGTACGCCCTTAAATAATGTGTCCGTGTTTGATTATGCATACGGCTTTTGTTGTTAGAAGTATCCTAAACATGTTAGAAACAATTAATCATAACATATAACACATTTGAGTTGGTTTCGATATTAGGGTTTATGTACGAATTGGGTATCTTTGATTGTGTGTTGTTTTGTTTGATTTTAGTGGTGGGATATGTTTGTTAGAGTGTGTTTATCATGTATATGCTCGTTAATTGTTTCAAATTTCATGTATGCATGATTTAGAAAACTAGGGTTTATGGTCGAATTGGGTATTTTCATATTTGTGTTCTTGGGTTAAATTAAATAATATGAATGTGTTTGTATATGTGTTAATTGATGTATTTCATTGGATTTACAACATGTTTGCTCGAATTCTATGTTCTAGATAACTTAGGGTCTCGATTAGTTTTCGAAAACTGGTAGATATGCTTGTTATGTGTTTCTAACTGCTTTCTTGAACTCATTTCACTAGGTATTCTATCAAGAGATCAAAATTTTCAAGAAAACGTATGTCTACAATGATCTCGAAAATTGTTGTATAAGAATTTTCGAAAACTGTGAATTATCGAGATCTTTTGATCATTTTTATCAAGAACTCTCCATAACCAAAATTATCGAGAACTCTTTGTAAATTATCGAGAACTCTCAATAAAAATTATCGAGATCACTTGTTATCGAGATCTTTTCTGGGCTATCGAGAACATACAAATTTGAGTTATCGAGAACCCTTACTCCTTGAGTTATCGAGAACATTTGTTGTTCAAAGTTATCGAGATCATTTCTTATGAAATTTATCGAGAACATAGACGTACAAAAGTTATCGAGAACCCATTAAGTGAAAGTTATCGAGAACACAGACAGCTATGTTTTCGAGATCACACTTAGAATTTTTTTTGAGAATTTTTTCGTTTGTTGTAAACTTTATAAAACATGTCTAAATATGAAAACTCATGAATTTGTGCATTGTTTATGTTGTAATCATGTATTATTAACTTGTTGATGTGTGTTATTCATACTTATGTATTTCTAAGATATGAGTTGTTATGTTATGTGCTATGAATGTTACTACATTATGTCTTAGTATATATGTGATAAACTGCTAATACAACTACATCTCACGTGTTAATTAATTGAACCTTAACTGCAACATGTAACTTGTATGTCTATGTATATCAAACATGAACATGAACTAATGACTAACAAATTTGGATGTTTGATTTCATGATGATACATTTACAGAATACAATGGCTGAACACACCGAAAATGTCCCCGTACAAACTCTTCCGTTACTCACACTCGGAGAGGTTGTCCCAACTAACTACAACATCACCATTGGCCAAAACAATCCACGAATTGACTTCAACAAACTTCGGATTCCTAAAGATTCGTGCAAGATTGTTAAAGACATTCTACTGGCTCATCCCTGCAAGTCCATGCTTACAAAGTCAACATCAGTTCCTATCTTCTATATTCATCAGTTCTGGCACACGGCTCAAGCAAACTTGGACGATGAATCCTTCACTATCAAACTGGATCGTCAAGAATACACCGTGGACTTGGATGTTCTTCGAACCGTTCTCATGCTTCCTACACCAGAAAAATTTTGTCCCATGTTAACCGAACTTGAAATTCTAGATTATCTCATTGATCTAGGATATGATGTTCAAGACGAACTACCACTTATCAGACTGTCCAGATTCAATGTCAAATATCTACCACAACCATGGAGAACCTTCTACATGTTGATTGTCAGATCCATTTCAGGCAGGAAAAGTGGTCACGAACATCCACGACTAGAGCATCTGCAAGTATTTTGGGGGATGATGAGCATGCAACCAATCAACTTTGCTAGTTTAATAATGAGCGACATGATCCATCACATCCAAACTGATCGTGAAAGGAATGTGATTCTGTTTGTTAGGTTCACAAAGATGCTGATTGAACACTTCTGCGACAAAACATCAGACTACCTCAAGAGAATGCATGGTCCTACTGAACCTAAAGATATATACAACAAAGACTACAAGATCTCTTTTGTCAAAACCATCAAGTTCACAACAAGGACCAAGAGAATGAGAATTCCAGACTACTTCCTAGATGACGAGATTCGTAAAACACAGAATTAAAAAATCTACGACAAAGCCTTTCAAGCTGGGATAGTAGGATACACTGGTGATGAAGACGAACCAGTTGTCAAAATTCAGACTCGTAGCAGGAGAGGTGGCAAGACTGGAAGCGTCAGCAGTACCACAACCTCACAACAAACAAAGTCTCCACCAAAGCCTGCTACTAAACCTCGTAAGAAGATCACACCGAAGCAAATCATTCAAGATGAACCATTATCTTCATCTTCCGATTTGAATCTGAGTTTGGAACTGAGTCAAATGACGAGGAAGAGTTTGAAAGAAGAGTAAGAGTAGACGATGAAGAGGAGTTCCCCGGGCTTGAACTGGCAAAGCAAATAAGCAAGGGAACTCTTCAGAAAGAACAAAGAAAAAGCAAATGGATTACCATCAGTGAACCTAGTGGTGGTGCATATGATGAAGAAGAAGATGAACCAGCTGATGAACCACTGCTCGACAAACGTAGACTTAAAAGCATCATTAAGCAGCATCGGAAAGAATTGAAAGAAGTTGCACTCCTCAATCTCCTACATCCACAACCTCATCAACAACCGCTTGATCAACTTGCACAAGAGGGTGGCTCAAGTAGCACTTTGATTCCTCCTTCCACAACTGTGACTCCCACAATCACTGAAACTGAAGAAAAAGATCCAGAAGGGAATGTCATTATGAAGGAAGTTGATGAAGAAAACGTTGCAGACTTGCAAAAGGAGAAAGAGCCTTCTGAGTTCATCACACCAGAGTTCGTTGATCAGGTAAGAAGAGAAGAAGAACTGAAGAAGAAAGCAAGTGAGGAGACGGAAAGATTGCTTAGTGATGAACAACAAGACGAAGAATTCTTCGACACCGACAAATACATCATCTCACCTTCACACTCACTCCAACAACAGTCATCTTCAAAGGATCCTCCTATTCCCAAAGGTTCTCCTCCAAAGGATCCTTCTCCTCCTCCATCTGAATCTGATCATGAATCATCTTCAAAATCATCATCACATCACTCCTCTCCACCACCATCAAAGACAACATCAAAACACAAGTCAATCAAGAAAAAGGGAAGCTCATCCATCACCACAGCATCACAAAAACTAAAGCAAGCTGTTGCTATGGCAAGGAAGAAGAAAGGCAAACAACCACAGAATGGAGATCTCAAGAACCAAGTTCACAAACTGACCAAACAGGTTACGACACTGAAACACCAAGTTAAGGATCTTAAAGAATCAACCGCTTTAGTTAACAAACTCCTTCAAGCTGACATGAGTGGAATGATCAAGTCATACACTGAAGAATATCTCAACGACAATCTTGTTGCCATTACCACTCCAGCAGTGTCAGAACTTCTCCAACCGGTTCAAACAGAGTTGAACTCCAGGATCAAACACAGCATTGAACAAATGCTTCAGTCAACACCTTTTTATCTTCGCACTGACAGGGCTCCAACCGCACCTACAAACCTTACAACCGAACAACTACAAGCCCTGCTAGCTGCTAAACTTCGAGATAAAGAGGAAAAGACTCCTGAAGAATCAACGATGTTTGAGGCTTTGAAAGCTATTGCCTCTAAAGAATCATGCAAGGAAGCAGCTGGTAAACACAAACGATCAAGGAAAGATGATGATCCTGATGCAGATCCTAAAAGCAAGAAGACAAGGACGTCAAAAGAACCATCATCTTCAAAGAAACCACCTAAGTCTCCCAAAGCTCCAGCCACACAACAGCAAGCTCCAGCATCTGGATCCGGTCCAACACATGCAGAAGAACCTTTCATGCTTCAACCAGTTGACACTCAGGAAGAACCCGAAACATCAAATCCAGAATCAAACATTCCTGAACCTCGACCTGGACCATCATCAACATCAAAGACCACAGAGAAAGGAAAATCTACAAAGTCTAAGAAGAAGAAGAAAAGGTCTAAACCATTCTCATGGTTAGATGTAGATGAAGCACCAAAAGCTGATTGGCTCACAGAAATGATCAAGTCACAGCCTCCACTTGAAGCCGATGAACCATTACTGGGAAACACTTTGCAGTACGCTCAAAGTATCATGACTGACCTTCAAGTAGAGACTACGACTAAGGATGAATTACGAAGGATCAATCGTGAAGCTATGGACTTTCTAAAGAAGCAATCGGGAAACAATGTTGAACTCCAGTATCACATGGAGAACATTGCTTGTGCCTTATCTGGTTCGTTCGATTGGCTGAATCCTGAAGCCAACTACGATGCACACTCAAAGCACAACGAGCCCTACTTCACCGATTGGACAAAGCCACTACCTCTGCAAGGATTTCCGGAAAAGCCTAAGATTCCCTACCGATTCTTCTTCAACAACGATCTCAGATATCTTCAACATGCCCATGAGACCTCTAAAGAAAGATATGCTTCTTCACTGACGATCTCAGTCCCTGCTGCCAGATATGAATTGCCATCCATTGAAGAAACAACACCGATCTTCAGCGACTCCGTTGTTGCCTACAACAGAGAAGCTCTTCTTGGAATTCAACACTGGCGAGATCAACGTAAACTTGGCTACACTCACAGATTGCATCTGACGTCAAGTGAAAACGTGAAGCATAACTCTCGAATTGTTGCAATCATGGAAATCTTAGAGTCGCGAAGGTTCAACTACACTTTCATGAAAGAAATTGTCGTCAAGAGGCTAGATGAAAAGGAGTACAAATTTTGTGAAGCAGACTTCCCTGACCTCAACCTCAATGACATCGAAGACATGTACTTGGAAAAAGTTCAAGGAAAGTTGCTACGTTTCCCTAAGTCAACTCAGTACAACTTCATTGCATCTCTACTTCTCTACATCAGACGACGAATAGTTCAAGAAAGAGTGGAAGATCTTCAGCTGGGCGTTGAAAGTTATCAGAACAAGCTCAACCTAACCAAACCACAACTCACATTTCCTGAAATTCAAGAGTCGTCACAGTATACACTTATACAGCAACCATCATTTGGAATCACCTACCTCAACAAGAAGAATCAGCTCTGCTACATGAGGTTCGATGAGATCCAGAAATTCTGTGATGACACGCTAAAACGAGTTCGTGATGGGTTAGTTGAAAGATTGCTTGATGACAAGAAGAGGTTAAGCAAAGGTGAAAATACTAGGTGGAAAGTGAATGCACGAAGGATGATTCGCAACTTTGTTCATACGGTGGAAGAAAGATTGTATCGTCGTGAGCAGATCAGGAGATTGGAAAGCTACATCGGCGTTCGACCATCATTCCCGGTCTTGACATTCAGACGACTTGATCCTCGATTTACAGACTTTGAAGCCATGCCTGCTGGTGACACATAACAGCGTACAACCCGCCCTTTGTACTTAAAGGACCTTGTAGTACGCATCAGTGCTACAATCCTCACATAAGGAGCGAAAGCTTCTTACTTTTGAGTAGAATTAACAAACTTTTCATGATTTCTACAATTCTGCTCAAAAGACAAGTATTTCACCTCAATAAGTAGTCATTTGTTGAGGGGGAGTACTTGACCAAAAACATCGTTCTTAAATCTTAAAAGTCTTGATTGATTTCTCCCCATAAGACTCAAAAAGGCATATTTTAATCAAAAAGTTTACAAAAACAACATTTGATATGCTATTTTTGAGGGGGAGAAGATGAAAAGTAATTAAAATATGATGTCAAAGTTCTATCTTGTGCAAGCTCGACTCAGAATTGACCCACGAATTGACGAAACAACAAGTGTTAGTATTCGAAAGGATTTATCCGAGTAGAAAGTACCGTTTCGAGAAACTCTTCTTAGACGTTTACTATGACGGATCTAACTTCCTTTTAGGAATGTTAACAACTTCAAGTTAGTTATTAGGGCTAGTTATCACCTAAAAACTGATAATGGATCCCTTTAACTAAGTAACGTAAACGTGTCCCTCGGGTACATGTCTATTAAGAGTAGATCAATTCAAAAGTGCCAACTCTTCCCGCATATGCAAAATTCTGAAAACATTCATGAGCATATGTTGAGGGGGAGTCTTTCATAAGAAATCAAAACCCTCAAAGTGTTAACAAAAGGTTTTACACTCATAAACACTTTGAGAGATTTTTCAAATATTTGGTTCAAAGGCATCAATAGGATAGTCATGGAGTTACAAGGTGACTAAGGATAGGAATAACCGTCCTATGATCCGCCAGAACCGGAGGGATCTAGCCAAGGACATCACCAATAGTTACAAAATAGAAGTCCTTAGGTATGATATGAAAAAAGGAGAAAGGAATGAAATGAGAAATAAGGGGTTGAAGAATTAAAAATAGAAAGGCAAACAACCACAGGATGGAGATCTCAAGAACCAAGTTCACAAAATGACCAAACAGGTTACGACACTGAAACAACAAGTTAAGGATCTTAAAGAATCAACAGCTTTAGTTAACAAGCTCCTTCAAGCTGACATGAGTGGAATGATCAAGTCATACACTGAAGAATATCTCAACGACAATCTTGTTGCCATTACCACTCCAGCAGTGTCAGAACTTCTCCAACCGGTTCAAACAGAGTTGAACTCCAGGATCAAACACATCATTGAACAAATGCTTCAGTCAACACCTTTTTATCTTCGAACTAACAGGGCTCCAACTGCACAAACTGATCTCATGACAGAGCAACTACAAGCCTTGCTAGCTGCTAAACTTCGATATAAAGAGGAAAAGACTCCTGAAGAATAAACAATGTTTGAGGCTTTGAAAGCTATTGCCTCTAAAGAATCATGCAAGGAAGCAGCTGGTAAACACAAACGATCAAGGAAAGATGATGATCCCGATGCAGATCCTAAAAGCAAGAAGTCAAGGACGTCAAAAGAACCATCATCTTCAAAGAAACCACCTAAGTCTCCCAAAGCTCCAGCCACACAACAGCAAGCTCCAGCATCTGGATCCGGTCCAAAACATGCAGAAGAACCTTTCATGCTTCAACCAGTTGACACTCAGGAAGAACCTGAAACGCCAAATCCAGAATCAAACATTCCTGAACCTCGACCTGGACCATCATCAACATCAAAGACCACAGAGAAAGGAAAATCTACAAAGTCTAAGAAGAAGAAGAAAAGGTCTAAACCATTCTCATGGTTAGATGTAGATGAAGCACCAAAAGCTGATTGGCTTACAGAAATGATCAAGTCACAACCTCCACTTGAAGCCGACGAACCATTACCGGGAAACACTTTGCAGTACGCTCAAAGTATCATGACTGACCTTCAAGTAGAGACTATGACTAAGGATGAATTACGAAGGATCAATCGTGAAGCTATGGACTTTCTAAAGAAGCGATCGGGAAACAATGTTGAACTCCAGTATCACATGGAGAACATTGCTTGTGCCTTATCTGGTTCGTTCGATTGGCTGAATCCTGAAGCCAACTACGATGCACACTCAAAGCACAACGAGCCCTACTTCACCGATTGGACAAAGCCACTACCTCTGCAAGGATTTTCAGAAAAGCATAAGATTCCCTACCGATTCTTCTTCAACAACGATCTCAGATATCTTCAACATGCCCATGAGACCTCTAAAGAAAGATATGCTTCTTCACTGACGATCTCAGTCCCTGCTGCCAGATATGAATTGCCATCCATTGAAGAAACAACACCGATCTTCAGCGACTCCGTTGTTGCCTACAACAGAGAAGCTCTTCTTGGAATTCAACACTGGCGAGATCAACGTAAACTTGGCTACACTCACAGATTGCATCTGACGTCAAGTGAAAACGTGAAGCATAACTCTCGAATTGTTGCAATCATGGAAATCTTAGAGTCACGAAGATTCAACTACACTTTCATGAAAGAAATTGTCGTCAAGAGGCTAGATGAAAAGGAGTACAAATTTTGTGAAGCAGACTTCCCTGACCTCAACCTCAATGACATCGAAGACATGTACTTGGAAAAAGTTCAAGGAAAGTTGCTACGTTTCCCTAAGTCAACTCAGTACAACTTCATTGCATCTCTACTTCTCTACATCAGACGACGAATAGTTCAAGAAAGAGTGGAAGATCTTCAGCTGGGCGTTGAAAGTTATCAGAACAAGCTCAACCTAACCAAACCACAACTCACATTTCCTGAAATTCAAGAGTCGTCACAGTATACACTTATACAGCAACCATCATTTGGAATCACCTACCTCAACAAGAAGAATCAGCTCTGCTACATGAGGTTCGATGAGATCCAGAAATTCTGTGATGACACGCTAAAACAAGTTCGTGATGGGTTAGTTGAAAGATTGCTTGATGACAAGAAGAGGTTAAGCAAAGGTGAAAATACGAGGTGGAAAGCGAATGCACGAAGGATGATTCGCAACTTTGTTCATACGGTGGAAGAAAGATTGTATCGTCGTGAGCAGATCAGGAGATTGGAAAGCTACATCGGCGTTCGACCATCATTCCCGGTCTTGACATTCAGACGACCTGATCCTCGATTTACAGACTTTGAAGCCATGCCTGCTGGTGACACTTAGCTTCTGGTATTAACATTTCAATATTTTCAATATATTTTGATTGATTTGTGATTACTACGGCTTGTGCACACATAACAGTGTACAACCCGCACTTTGTACTTAAAGGACCCTGTGGTACGCATCAGTGCTACAATCCTCACATAAGGAGCGAAAGCTTCTTACTTTTGAGTAGAATTAACAAACTTTTCATGATTTCTACAATTCTGCTCAAAAGACAAGTATTTCACCTCAATAAGTAGTCACTTGTTGAGGGGGAGTACTTGACCAAAAACATCGTTCTCAAATCTTAAAGTTTTGATTGATTTCTCCCCATAAGACTCAAAAAGGCATATTTTAATCAAAAAGTTTACAAAAACAACATTTGATATGCTATTTTTGAGGGGGAGAAGATGAAAAGTGATTAAAATATGATGTCAAAAGTTTTATCTTGTGCGAGCTCGACTCAGAATTGACCCACGAATTGACGAAACAACAAATGTTAGTATTCGAAAGGATTTATCCGAGTAGAAAGTACCGTTTCGAGAAACTCTTTCTAGACGTTTACTTTGACGGGTCTAACTTCCTTTTAGGAATGTTAACAACTTCAAGTTAGTTATTAGGGCTAGTTATCACCTAAAAACTGATAATGTATCCCTTTAACTAAGCAACGTAAACGTGTCCCTCGGGTACATGTCTATTAAGAGTGGATCAATTCAAAAGTGCCAACTCTTCCCGCATATGCAAATTTCTGAAAACATTCATAAGCATATGTGGAGGGGGAGTCTTTCATAAGAAATCCAAAACCTCAAAGTGTTAACAAAAAGTTTTATACTCATAAACACTTTGAGAGATTTTCAATGATTTGGTTCAAAGGCATCAATAGGATAGTCATGGAGTTACAAGGTGACTAAGGATAGGAATAACCGTCCTATGATCCGCCAGAACCGGAGGGATCTACCCAAGGACATCACCAATAGTTAGAAATTAGAAGTCCTTAGGTATGATATAACAAAAGGAGAAAAGAATGAAAGGAGAAAGAAGGGGTTGAAGAATTAAAAAGAAAATGAATGAAAAGGGTGAAAAGAAATAGCCCTCCATTTTATCAACCTTAGGTCAGACACCGGGTTCAATTCATATGCTACTGGTCGTTGCTAAGGCGACACCGGTATTGAAGATAAAAGACGTCATGGACCCAGTGACGCAATGCACCTAAACCTTCTTAGCCACTCAGGCATCTCTCAAAAGATGTTTGTTTCATTCTCACGGGGAACCAGTGTAATCTATCGATCGTCTATTAGAGATGGTTGATATTGAAACAGGAGGCCCTCTGCTCCATGCCTCCGCATAGGAAACCAAATGTGCACTTATCGAGTCTAGAGCCACGAGATAACATAAAAGATCTCTTAGGAACACAAAAATCTTCTACACTAAGTGTCTTGCATCATTGGACACTAAGTGTAAATTATCGAGTCCTTCGCAGATCTTAGCAATCTGCCTTGAACGTTTATGAGGGATTTACTTATGTATTTCTCGAATGATTGAACGGAAATCCTGCCAGGGTCAACATCAAACAGCCCTGACAGTAGGTCACTTCGGTGATTCCTTGTGGATTACGCTTAGTGTTTACGATGGTTTCAAATGGTCTACAGTCGTGGGGTGATCTCCAGCGACTCACCTAATCGTGGGTGTACTAATGTATGTCTGTGTAAGCCCTCTAGGGGGTATCCGATTAGGAACGGCCTTGGTGAGGATTAGAAGGAGTCTTCACACTATGCTGTCGACAAATTCTAATTCCAAACCTGTAAGTACCGGACGTATTATTGCTAACTGTTTCAATGCAGGTGCAACCACCATCTTGAACACCAACGTCCACATGCTCATACTTACATCTTAATGATTAAGAAAGCTCTCATCAAAGATCGACGAATTGTTAAAGTCAAAGCAGGATTCTACGTCAACACAAAGAATCTACAACAATGAAATGAGAGCTACTAATGTATGAAAGCACCAACGTCAAAGATGTATGAGCATGTTGGAAAGGCACAGATCCACTAGAGACTAAGAATGTGACGAATGGCAGATTAGGACATCACCTGATCACTATCACATCATCAAAGACAAAGAACAAAGAATGATGAATCATTTTGCTAACAAATTTTTGAAGACGTCTAATGCCGTGAAAGTCAAAGTTTAAAGACAAAGAAAAAGACGTCGAGCAACCTTATTAATCTTCATGACCGAACCTTAGGGGGAGATTGTTAGGATCACGTTTTACGTAATCTCTCAAGTTTCGGTCATTTCCATAATATGTAATAGGTTGCTTTGTTATTTAGTTTATTTATGTTACATGATGTAAGGCTTTTATAGCCCAAAAGGCCTTAGGCCCAAACGACTAAGAATAGGAAGGGGAAGAGAGTGTTGCCCTAGCTCTTTACCTATATATAGAGACCTCATGTAAACATTTCATTTTGTTGGTTTAATTGATATCTTAGCTAAACTATTGTCTCATTGATTCACATATCTTTTAGATCAACCAAATATACTTCTTATCTCATTTCTACTATAATCTATACTTGTGTTTACAATATGGTGACCTAACAGTTAAGTCTTAAAGTTTCAAGTTTTAAGTCTTAATGACTTAAAAACCTTTAATTAAATTCATTCTTAAATGTCCACGCTTAAGTTTCACCTTTATGCCCAAAACTTAAATGTCCACACTCAAGTTTCATTCTAAACCCATACAAAACTTAAATGTCCACACTTAAGTTTCACTTTTATTCCCAAAACTTAAATGTCCACACTTAAATTACATTCACCCACCACACATTACCCTCAACTAGCAGGGTACCCGCACGTTGCAGCGGCGGGTACCCTGAAATTAAATTTTCCGTTGAATCATGTATTTTAGTTTATTATATTATTTTTGACACTAAATTTACGGATATCAAGAATTCGTTTAGCCCGTGCCCGTTCGGGCTCGAGCCCGTTTGGCCCGTTGTCCGTTCAGGCTTGAATATCTATACTATCTATAATGGAAAAATGGTCAAATGTGAAAAAGTTGAGTCTTGAAAGTTTAGTATTGAAAGTCAAATGTGAGAGAAAAATAATGTAATTAATACTCTTATTAAAACACTCCATTACTTAAAAGTACAATGATTTATTCACATTGTACAACCAATTAAAAACATATCTACCAAATTAAATACAACCAATTAAAACACAAACCGGGTTGACCCAGGACGCTTGAAACCCGTTTTTCGACCGGAACGGTTCAACCGGTTGAACCACCCGGGTCGAACCGGGTTTCAAAATATTATGTTTNAGTATTGAAAGTCAAATGTGAGAGAAAAATAATGTAATTAATACTCTTATTAAAACACTCCATTACTTAAAAGTACAATGATTTATTCACATTGTACAACCAATTAAAAACATATCTACCAAATTAAATACAACCAATTAAAACACAAACCGGGTTGACCCAGGACGCTTGAAACCCGTTTTTCGACCGGAACGGTTCAACCGGTTGAACCACCCGGGTCGAACCGGGTTTCAAAATATTATGTTTAATTCCCAAATCTTCAAACTTTTATTATTTTCCGTTTATAACCTATAAACTTTTTTTATCAATAAACTATCTATCGCTATAAAATCCCGTTGCTATGCACGAGTACTCGTCTAGTTTGTATAATGTGCTTTATTAATTGTATTAGTGACATTTAATGTAGGAATTGTGTTTAATTTTGTTGTACAATATGCTTCATAATTTGTATTTCTTATGTTAGGGGTGTTTTAATAACTGTATTAATTGTATTTATTGACCAGTTAATTAATTGACTACATTAAATAACATTAACATTTTTTTTATTATGTGCATTAAAGTGGTGTACACTATACTTCTTGTCTTGTAAGTCTGAAAATTATGTGCATTAAAGTGGTGTACATTATGCTTCTTTTCTTGTATGTCTTAAACGATTACAAGCATTGAAAGTTATACTTGTAATGTTGGGTTATAAAGTCAAAGTACTGCTGAAAGTCAAAGTGCTGCTTATTGAAGAAAGTCAAAGTACTACTCATCAAAAGGAGTGCTATGATAAAGGACTATAATGCAAAACGTTTAAGGATTATTATGTAATTCTAGAATGTTCTTAGTTTAGAATTAGTTTACTTGTCTTTCAAGTATTGTAAACCGACTAGGGTTTTCCTTATGCCTATAAAAGGATCCCTAGGTTGGCATTAGAGATATACGATTTTAGAGATACATGCAAGTTCGATATTAGAGTTATTAGGTTGTTGGTGAATCTGTGTATGTAAGCAGATTCAAAGGTTTTAATATAATCAAAGTTCTTTGTTAATTCTTCTTAGCTTTGTTGAAGTAGATTCCGCATACTTAACAAAGTACATCAGTGTTCCATTGATAGTAGTTAAGGATTTATCCAAGATTACTAAACCCTTACAAGCTACATAGTTAGTTTGGTAAGAGTATATCGATCCAACAAGTGGTATCAGAGCTTGTGTGGAGACTCTGATTAAGAAGAACCCTTTAAACCGAATTTACAACAAACCCTAAACAATGACGACTGAAGTTACACCAATCCCATCCATCACCTCGCTCAGGATTCCAATCATCAAGAAGGGAGAATATGATCTCTGGAGCATGAAGATGAGGCAGTACATTGAAATTACAGACCATGCTTTATGGGATGTAATTGTCAATGGTAATGTTGTTCTTGAAGAGCCTGTGAGAGTTCCTGGACAACCTGAACCACCTAAACCTACCTTACCAGCAGCTACAAAGCGGAATCAAGATAAGGCTCTCAACATACTGTTGTCTGCTATTCCTGATGGTCACCTACTCAAGTTTCATGATGCTAAGGATGCTAAGCAATTATGGGCTGCTATCAAGACAAGATTTGGAGGTAATGATGCTTCAAAGAAGATGCATTGGAACTTACTGAAGCAACAGTTTGAAACCTTCACTATTGGTGAAAGAGAAGGCCTTGATGCTGCATATGACAGATTCCAAAATCTTCTCAGTATGCTAGAGTTATATGGTGCTGAAGTATCTGTTGAAGATGCAAACTTAAAATTCTTAAGGAGTTTTCCATCTGTATGGCATGTGGTTGCTACTATGATCAAAGGACAACCTGGTTTGGATTCTATGGACTTTGATGATCTCTACAACAACTTAAAGGTGTATGAGCATGAGATGAATGGTCAAATCAATTCCAAATCTCATAACATTGCTTTTGTATCTTCTGAAAACAGAAGTAGTACTTCCACCAAAAGTACTGCTTATCCTGTTCAAAGTACTGTTAGTGCTCAACAGAAACCTTGCACAACCATGATTACCACCTCTTCATCACCATCCAACAACACCAACTATGATGATGTTGTATGTTCCTTCTTTGCTCAACAAGCCACTCTACCTGTTACCTATAAAGAAGAGTTGACGCAAATTGATGAAGATGCTTTGGAAGAAATTGACATCAGATGGCAAGTTGCCATGATCACTGCAAGAACCAAGAAGTTCATTAACAAAACAGGCAGAGGTACTGATTTCAAAGTTAAACAGGGATTAGGTTTTGACAAGTCAAAGATTGAATGCTTTAATTGTCTAAAGCCTGGACACTTTGCAAGGGAATGCAAGTTTGCTAAATATCAGGCAAACAAGACTATTGAGCAACCTAAGGTTGACAGAAAAGAAGTTCCAATTACTAAATCAAAACCAACAGCTTTGGTGGCTCAAGAAACCCTTTCAGAGATTGATTGGGGCAATGAATTTGATGATGAACCAGTCACCTACTGTAATGTTGCATTGGAAGACTGGAGCACAGCATTTGATGAAGAACCTGGATTTGCTGCTTTGGAATCCAGAGATGGTCTTGGAAGCTTTTATTGGAGCATGGAGAATGAAGAAGAACCTGTTCAGTTTGCTATGGTAGCTACTTCACCAAGTTCATCCACTATCTCTGAGGGTAACCCAGAGGAGGAGCTTCAAGATCATCTTATTATTGATAGTGGTTGCTCTAGCAGTATGACAGGAGACAAGGAGATTCTGTCAGATTTTAGGTCATATTTTGGAGGAAGAGTTGCTTTTGGGAATGATCCAGATGGAGGAAGAATTACTGGCAAAGGAACCATCAAGATAGGTTGAATTGATTTTGAAAATGTTAGATATGTGAAGGAGCTCAAGTTCAACCTTTTGTCAGTTTCTCAGATTTGTGACAAGAAGTATCCTGTGTTATTTACTGACACAGAATGTTTAATTCTCTCTCATGAGTTTAAATTTGTTGATGATCACTTGGTAACACTGAGAATACCAAGAATCAATGATGTGTACTGTTTAGATCTGAAGAATATCAATTCTTCAGGCAGAGCAACTTGTTTAGTGGCAAAGGAAACACTTGAAGAGGCACATCTATGGCATAGAAGATTGGGGCATGTGAACTTCAAGAATATCAACAAGTTGGCTAAAGGTTGGCTTGCAAGAAGGGTAAACAACATAAAGCTTCATGCAAGAAGCTTGAGGAGAGAACTAGTAGAGAGCCTTTGGAATTGTTGCACATGGATTTGTTTGGGCCTGTTTCTATTGAGAGCCTAAACAAGAAAAAGTACTGCTTAGTTGTAACAGATGATTGCAGTAGATTTAGTTGGGTCTTTTTTTTGGGATTTAAGGATGAAACTTTTGATTCTATTCATGATCTTATAATAGCTCTTGAAATCAGTTAAGACTCAAAGTCAGATCCATTAGATATGATAATGGGACTGAATTCAAAAACAAGCTTATGGATGATTTTTGTGCCAACAAAGGAATCAAGAGGGAGTTTAGCATTGCTAGAACTCCTTAGCAGAATGGTGTTGCAGAAAGGAAGAACAGAACCTTGATAGAGGCAGCAAGGACAATGCTTGCAGATTCTCTACTACCTATTCAATTTTGGGCTGAAGCTGTAAGTGCTGCTTGTTATGTTTTGAATAGAGTTTCTATCACCAAACCCCAGCTGAAGACACCCTATGAGTTGCTTATGGGCAGAAAACCAAGTATTAGTTTTATGAAACCTTTTGGCTGTCCTCTTACTATACTAAACACCATTGATAGTTTGGGGAAATTTGATGGCAAGTCAGATGAAGGCTACCTATTGGGTTACTGTACCAATAATAAAGGCTTTAGAGTGTATAACAGGGCTACAAGAAAGGTTCAAGACTGTCTTCATGTTGAGTTCCTTGAAGATCAAACAAATCAAAGAGGTAAAGGTCCTGATTGGATGTTTGACCTTGATGTTTTGACTCCTTCTATGAACTATGTGCCTGTTAGGGAGGAGAATCAAGTTGTTCATTTAGAAAAAGAAGATTCACAGTTCATAGTTCATGGAGTCAATGTTAGCCCTAAAGATGTTCCTGATGCAGAACATATTCCCATTGAAAAGGAGAAAAGTATTGTTGAACCAACTCCCATAGTCTCTGATGAAGATCAAGCTATTCAAGATGAACTTAATAGGATGCTCTTTCAAGAAACACTTGCAAAGTCCTATGAAGATGATCAAAGACGAGCCTATGAAGCAGAGAAAAAATGGGAAAGTCTACAAATCAATCTCACAGTACTTTGGATCCCAGTACTTTGGATCAAAGTACTGCTGCTCAATTTGAAAGTACTACTGGTGGAGTAAGTTCAACCAATTGGACCAACACTGATGATTTTAGTGGTCCATCCATGTCTGCTTTTGAAGAATCAGATGATGAGTTGCAAAATGAAGGCATCTTCTCACAACAAGGTCCTGATTACACAAACTTGGAAGATGATCTTACAGTTCCAACAACTCAAACTTCAAGAGTTCATAAGAATCATCCTGCTAGTAAAATTATTGGATCTCCCACCTCTGGAGTCATCACACGATCCAAAGTTAAGAGTATCAATAAGCCACATAATGCTTTACTTAGCTTTGTCTATAAACAAAACAGGATGAATCATAAGGATCAACAAACATGCCTGTTTGCTTGCTTTATCTCTCAGGAAGAACGCAAGATAGTATCACAAGCATTAGCAAAAGAGAGTTGGGTTGAAGCCATGCAAGAAGAACTTCTTCAATTAAAACTTCAAGACGTTTGGGTATTATGTGATTTACCAGATGGAAAGAAAGTAATTGGTACAAGATGGGTCTTCAGAGTTTAAAGAGATGAAAGAGGTAATGTCATCNACGCAAGATAGTATCACAAGCATTAGCAAAAGAGAGTTGGGTTGAAGCCATGCAAGAAGAACTTCTTCAATTAAAACTTCAAGACGTTTGGGTATTATGTGATTTACCAGATGGAAAGAAAGTAATTGGTACAAGATGGGTCTTCAGAGTTTAAAGAGATGAAAGAGGTAATGTCATCAAGAACAAAGCAATATTGGTTGCACAAGGATATAGACAGGAAGAAGGAGTGGACTATGATGAAGTGTTTGCACATGTAGCAAGGATTGAAGCAATTAGATTATTTCTTGCTTTTGCTTCTTATATGGGGTTTCCTGTTTATCAAATGGATGTCAAAAGTGCCTTTCTTTATGGCAATATTACAGAGGAAGTTTATGTTAAACAGCCTCTGATGTGTCGTGAATAGTATAGTATATAATAACCAAATAATTTCTTAACGAATAAGAAATTACTCGGGTCGTGTCTCAGTGAAGGTTAAATGGAAAATTGTTTATCGTGATTGATAAACCTTGTTTGTGAAAGGTGTAAAGTGAAAATAGTGGAAAAGAAATTCAAATTGTACAAAGATATATCAAATTAAGCACAGAGTACAAGCTATATATGCACAAAGATCTAAAATCTGAAAATGGAAATGCAAACGTGAAATATAAAAACGTAACGTACAAAATAAAACGCGACTTTTATTTAAAAATGATCCTAAAAATGTGAAACAATTTTCTAAAAACTTTAAACAACTAAAAAGAATTTTGAGAAAAAAAATATTTTTTTACTTTTTATTTATTTAATATGAATTAAAATCAATTTTAAAAACTATTTATTACTAAACTTTATTTAATAAAAGACAGGGACTAATTTTGTAATTTTCCAAAGTGAAATATAAAAGAAAACTATTTCATTTCTGTTTAAACTAAAATTCAAAATGCAGGGACTAAAACTGCCAAAAATCAAAAACGTTTTTTATTTTCTTTCTCTCTTAAGAAACAGCTTTACAAGCTATTTTACAAGCTTGTAAACAACTCAAATCTGAACCAAATTTAAAAATGAAAGTTGTTATGAGAAGCTAACCAAGCATAGATCACAAAATACTGAAAAGCCCTATCACACGATCACTAATTGCACACTAATTCCAAGCATGAACAGCTAACCAAACTAGAACTTGAAAGAGGTTTGCATGAAACAGATTTTTAACAATTTATGCAGGTGAATTCAAGTATTCAAATGTTAAAGCAACTATCTGAAATTAACAGCTATAGAAATAGGCCAGGTAAACTTGCCAAAAATACAAAAACCACACAAAAACAGTATTAATTGATTAGTTAAAACAAGGCTAAAATCTAACAGTGCACAGTCAGTATATACTGACTGTGCAGAAATATTGACTATATTTTTTTTTATTTGCAAACTACAATTGACTAATTTGAATTTAGACTACTAATTACTAACAATCTAAATGTATTTAAGCTAATTTATCACTAGTTTCACTGACCTAAGCTAAAATCTATCAGAATCCAACAACTAAAATTCCTATTTAATTCAGAAACAATAATGATGAGAGATGAGATGGATTTTTGACTTTTGACTTAATAATTGCTGTTATTTTTACTCTAGTAGGTGCATTTGGCAAATACAAACTACTGGAATCAAAGTAATAGCAATTATCTCTCAAATGTTCAATTATTCATCTTCATCCAAACACCCCTTTAATAACAGAATTACACTACAACTATTATTTCTAGGCTGCAATAACAATCAAAATCTATCAAACTCTATCCAATTATATCAGAGAAACTTAGATCAAGCACAAACTGTAGCTAAACAACTCAATTTTTAAGAATCTCAGTCCAATCTAAATGATACAGTTCACTATTAGATGCTAGTATAACTCTTCACAGATCACAAACTTTTACCAATCTATACTCAACTATATCAAAGTAACTCAGATTCCACATCAAACATCAATAATACCAGCTAGAATCCAAATCTACAATTATGATCTAACACTGATACTTATTATTAAACAGTTACAAATTATTCCTACACTAATAATCCAACAAGTAAGATTCACTAACTGCAGCAGCAAATCAACAACATTTAACAATCAAACAACTCAATGGAACAGTAAACTATCAGATCTATCATTCAACTAGAGTATGAAATGAATAACTAGAAATATGAACATGAAAATCTTACAAGTGCCTTGGCTTGAATCCACACAACAAGGACCAAAGAACTACCACTGCTTCACCCAAAATCCTATCTAAACTACTTCTGTAACCCCAAAACTAACTCTGTAACCAATCTCCACATCCAATTCCCCACAATCTCCTCGATCTGTCCCCGTTAACTTCTGTTGACTACAAGCACTAAGGATGAAATGAAACTACAATCTCTTCCAAAACCTTCTCTGAATCTATTTAAGCTTGTTTGAGCTTAATAACAAGTGTAAACAGCTTAAATGAAAACAAGTTTCAACATTTTTTTTATTTTTATATTTTCTGTTTTTTTTATATTTTTTTATAGTTAGAGAAAAAGATATACTAGCTTATGAAAACAAACACTAGTAAGCTAATGAGAAGCTGAGTAAGAGATTCATAAGCTAAAAGCTCATTAAAGAACAAGCTAAATGAAAACTGTAAACAATGCTTATATTTATCACTAAAAAAACGTTTACAATTACAATTGAAAATCAAAGGAAATTTTGACAGAGCTTCTTTACACTAAAATTACATTCTAATCAAGCTACAACTAGTCCTATTTATAACTGTGGAGGAGAAGCTTGGGAAGCATTGGATACCATCTCCAGAAGGCTCTAGAATCAGCATATACTTCGAATATCCCCTCACTAGATCCCTTATGATGCAATTCATCCATTCATAAACTGCCAAGTGGACTGGTGACGTGTAGGAACAAATCAGAGCATGCCACGTTGCATTCCATTGCTGTCCTTCTCTGACACGGTGTCAGGGTGAGGTTAATTGACTGAATTGTCCTTAATACGAGGTTAATTTGGGTTCAATTGAATTAGGGTTCTTGAACTGGGTCTGGGAAAGGGATTGGGGAAAAAATGGCGCGTGTATAGTTTTTTTTATATTTGTTTGTTTTGTGAACCGTTGGTGTGGGTAGTGTGGGCCGGGTATGGGTAAAAGATTGACCGGGTATTAGAAAAGAGTAATTTATGTTTGTGGGCTGAGTATTCATTAAGGGTGATGGGCTTGGGATTTTGGGTTTATGATTTATGGACCTTTGGGTTCTGCAGATTAGTATAAGAAATACTACAAGGACCAATATTGAACTTTTCTGAAAATTTAGGGACCATTTGTGTCAATTCTAAAAATATATCCAAGGACTAAAGTTGACCAATCATGATTCTCCAAGGACTTATTTTGCCATTTTGAGCTTAATTGTGAAAAATGCTTCCCGGGACTCGGCTTTTGACACTCGTTCCAATCCAGTGCTTGTTTTGTCAGTTTTTACTCGTTTTTGACCATTTTCTTTCATATCCGTACCTGCACAATCAGAAACGCAAAAACACGCATATCTTTGGCAATTGTTAGCGTTTTTGTTCTTTTTGGTCTTAAAATGGTAAATAAATGATATGTGATTTAATACATATCAGCCTCCTGGTTTGAAGATCCTGAACATCCAAACAAAGTCTACAAGGTTATCAGGGCACTGTATGGTCTTCATCAAGCTCCCAGAGCTTGGTATGAAAGACTATCCACTTTTCTATTGCAACATGGTTACAGAAGAGGTGCAATTGACAAGACTTTATTTATCAAAAGAGACAAAAAGGATATCATGCTTGTTCAAGTTTATGTGGATGATATCATTTTTGGAGCTACAAAACAGTCTATGGTGAAAGAATTTGAGCAGCTTATGAAACATGAGTTTCAAATGCGTTCCATGGGTGAACTAACTTTCTTTTTCGGGCTTCAAGTTAAACAATCAAGTACTAGAATTCTCATTAGTCAAGATAAGTATGTCACTAACATTCTTAAAAAATTCAACTTAAGTGATATGAAGCCAGTTACCACACCCATTAAAGCCTCAAACTCATTAGGAAAGGATGATGATGGAGCACCTGTGGATGTCAAGCTTTACAGATCAATGATTGGATGTCTTAGGTACTTAACTGCATCTAGACCTGACATTATGTTTGTTGTATGCTTATATGCAAGATATCAGGTCACACCCAAGGTCTCTCATATGAATGCAGTAAAGAGGATTTTTAGTTATCTCAAGCATCAACCTAAGTTAGGGTTATGGTATCCTAAGGAGTCACCTTTTCACTTGGAAGCTTTTTCAGATAGTGATTATGCAGGTGATAACTATGATAGAAGATCAACCACTGGAGGATGCCAATATCTTAGGAGAAGACTTGTTTCATGGCAATGTAAGAAACAAGCTATTGCAGCAACCTCATCCACTGAAGCAGAATATGTTGCTGCTGCAAGCTGTTGTGGACAAGTACTTTGGATGCAGAATCAACTCTTGGATTATGCATTCAATTTCAAGAATACTCCTATCAACATTGATAATAAGAGTACAATTTGCATTGTGAAGAATCCTGCCTATCATTCCAAGACCAAGCATATTCAGATTAGGCATCATTTTATTCGTGATTGTTATGAGCATAGGCTCATTAATGTTGTCAAGATTCACACAGATGATAATGTAGCTGATTTACTTACCAAAGGATTTGATGTTTCAAGATTCAAACATTTGCTGGTAAGTATTGGTATGATTAATTATTAAGCTATGTTTGAGGGGAGGACTTCATTTAGTCCTATGCATTGTTTGAGGGGAGGAAATACAATGCTATTGATGCTGTGGTAAAGATAATGGGAAAGTACTGCTTTGGGAAAGTACTGCTTTGAAGGGTATTGCGGACGTGTAAAGTACTGCTATGTGGAAAAGTACTGTTCTAACGGTCAAAAATACAGGGTAATGGTAAAATACTTCGTTATGGAAGGGATACATGCCAAAATAACAGTATACGCATTTAATGGGATTTGATTTTTTATATCTTATCCATATATAACTAACCCTACCGCCTTTTACTCTCACTTTTTTACATACCCATTCACTCATACTTACGCCACCAATTTAATCATCAACTTACCTTCTCAGTACAATATATTCTTCTACCAACTCACAAATGGCTCGTTCAACTTGTAGTAAGCATAATATGATTGCTAATTTGGATAAGACAGAATTTAATCTTGATTTTCATGCTGTGATTGATTTCCTAACTGGGTCTTCAATCAATTACTCTTTATTGGTCAATCCGGACATCATTGGGCCATGGATTCAACAATTTTGGGCTACTACTACATCGGGTTGGGAAGAACCTGATATATCATTCATTACGGCTAAAGTTGCTGGGAGGAATATTAGGATTACTGAGGCTACTATTCGAGCAGATCTTATGTTTGATGATGAAGAAGGTACTGTTAAGTTTGATAAACAAGTACTTTGGGATACACTAAGAGATATTGGGTATGAGGGTTCTCTTACAAAGCTTATTTTTCAGAAACCCTTATTCAATCCACATTGGAAGTATCTCATTCATGTTTTACTTCATTGCCTAAGTAACAAAAGTACTGCTTGGAATGAGTTTAGTCAACCATAGCCTCTGCGTTAGTGGGATTAGCTACCAATCAGCCATTTAACTTCTCTTTCATGATTCTTGATGGTATGCATAAACATATCAAGAATGGTTCACCATTTTTTATGTATCCCAGGTTTGTTCAATTTTTTTTGAACAAACAGCTTGAGGATGTTCCAAAACCTCCAAACTTTTTGCCAGCTATAGCTCTTCCTGACAAGGTGTTTACCTTCATGGCTACCAAGAGTGCAAAGTTTTCTGGAAGAAATACTCCTTTAACTGCACATATTTTGGAAGTGGCACAAGCTGTTAGAGATGCTGCTCATGAAGATTCAGAACATGCTACTGAACGTTCTGACTCTGCTTCCACTCCATCCCAAGCTCAAGATGTTTCTCAAAATACTGAGCAGTCACATTCAAGGGGAGGAGATGCTTCTCAACATGCTGCTTCATCACCAGTTCATGAATCTTCTCAACATACTGCTCTAAGGGAAAGTACTGCTTCTTTGGAAGGTGCTGTCAATGAAGATTCAGACCATGGTGAGAATCAACCACCATCTCCCAATGATTATACTTCAACAGATGGGTCTCAAACATCTGGAGGAGATGAGGGAGTAATGGCTAATGAGGAGAACACTGCTAGAGAGGGAGTGCTGGATAACTATGCCTTAACCAGAGAATTAAGGAGGTTGAAGAGAGCTTATGATGTTCAAGCTGCTGNCCATGGTGAGAATCAACCACCATCTCCCAATGATTATACTTCAACAGATGGGTCTCAAACATCTGGAGGAGATGAGGGAGTAATGGCTAATGAGGAGAACACTGCTAGAGAGGGAGTGCTGGATAACTATGCCTTAACCAGAGAATTAAGGAGGTTGAAGAGAGCTTATGATGTTCAAGCTGCTGCAATGGTGAAGTTGCAGAATAAGTTCAAGAGATTGAAGAGCTTTGTATGGCCACTAGTTCAACATCACAGATTGTGGGTGAAATCACAGAAGAAGAGTGGTCAGAAATCTAAGAAGGTTTCTAAGCTTAAGAAAAGGAAGCTCAAGAAGCAGTCTTCATTTACATTAGGGAGGAATTTGGATAATGTAAATTTGAATGAAGATGCTAATCATGATCAGAATGAAGAAGATCATACTCAAATGATGCAGTATGATGATACACCACTTGAAGAAAATATTCCTCATCAAGGTACTGCTGAGAGGAAAAGTGATGAAATAGAGCAAATCAATCTTAAAGATGTTGCTGTTGAAGTAAAGAGTGGTGATACTGAAGAAGTTGATTTAGAAGGTACTAGTGCTGATAGTGCTGTTGCTCAAGGTACTGCTCATCAAGGTACTGTAAGGCAATTTTTAATTACACCAAGAACATTGGACTTTGAGGAAGATGTTGGTCCTTCAAATCAAATTCCAGAAGATGTTGGTCCTTCTAATCCAGTTCAGCAAGAAGAAGAGATTAGGAAACATACTGACAGTGATGATGAGACTATTACTGACATTATGCTGAATATGTCTAGATCCAAAGGGATTACCATTCCTGGAGTGGAACAATCTCAACCACCTTCTTCTGAGCCTACTCAAGAGATAGATCCCAAAGATAAAGGTAAAGGGATTTTAGTTGAAAAGAAAAAGAAGAAGAATCTGACTTTAGCAGACTTAAGATCAATTGAAGTTGCTAAAAATGAAGAAGCTGCTAGAAAGTTTCAGGCTGAGTTAAATGCTGAAGTGGAGAGATCAGAGAAGCCTGTTGTTAAAGAAAAGGTTATTGGACCAAGAAAATCACAGGGCATTGCTAAAGAAAGGAATGCTATGATGAGTTATCTTAAGGGTCATGGATACAAAGGCTTACATAGACTAAAGTATCAAGAGATGAAAGACTTATATGATGCTGTCAGAGAATCTTACCAAAAACAAGTTGATAGCATTATTGGTTTTGATACTGATGAGGCAAAACAAATGATGGATGCTAGAAATAAAAGAAAAAGAGCAACAACAAAAGAACAGTCATCAAAGAAATTCAAAGAAACAATTGAATTAAGAACAGATACAGTTGATGAGCTAAGGAATTACTTAAGGGTTGTTGATTTTGAGCATCCAAAGTCAAAAGAAGTTGCTGAAACAAAGTCTGGGATCTCTGATTTGGAAGTAGTAGAATCAACAGAAGATGGAGATTATCTTGTTTTCCATAGAGAGGATGAAAGTTTCAGAGCATTCAACTTGTTGTGGGATATACTACATTTGATAGATAGAGAAGATTTACTTCACCTACATCAACAAGTACAAGCTTATTATGAACACATTCCACCAAGAGGAGTGGGTTTAATCTTGCCGGGTGATCTTTCAACCCTCTGGGATACTAAAGAAACAAGCAAGGATGCACTCTGGAATAATCAAGATAATTGGGAAATTATAAGCTGGAGGTTCTTTGAATCAGCAGGAGTGCATGTATTGGAATTAGAAGATGGTACCATGATTCATATGCTAGCAGGGAGAAGATATCCTCTTACAAGAAGTCTTATGATCAGAATGCTAGAACATGGTATGGAAGTTGAAGATGAGAATAACACAGCACTTATGGTGATTGAGTTATTCATCAAATGGACAACTTTGGCAGATGATGATGCATGATTACTGGTATGGTTTTGATATATATTTTTTGAATAATAAGTATTTTATTCAAAGTACTGCTAGACCAACAGTACTTTATCAAAGTACTGTTTGCAGCATAAAACCAGTAAAAGTACTTTAATGAAAAACAACAATTTTTGTAAGTGTGCAAAATACTTTTTGAAGCATAGGATAAACAGCAACAAAATATTTTTGAGTAACATATGGTGTTAGTACTTGTACTACACAACAAATGGTATTCAACTCACCATGTTTAATAAACAAGAAAGAGTTTGACTCATCATAAGGGTACGGCTCTGATGTGAATATCAAATCCGTTTTTAGTTGACAATTTACTAAAACTTGTATGGTTTTCAACTCACCATATCTGTGATAGTGAAGAGTTGGCTAGCCCACAAGATAATGGCTTATGGTAAAGGCTGTGGAAAATCCATTCATCTGGTAATTAGTTCACCATGGTAGTGATTGTACTAAAAGAGCTAGCTAGTCCAAAAGCAAACGGCTCTTGGTAAAGACTACTCAAATCCGTTGATAGCTGATGATTTGCTAAAAATCATATGGTTATCAATGTACCATGATTCTTAAACCTAAACATTGGCTACTCCAGAGTTAATGGCTTTGGTAAAGAGACATCAAAATCCATTATTTTTCAATGATTCACCTCTCACAGGAGTTTACACACCTGGATGTGATGAGAATAGTATGAAAATTAGTGATCTGATGTACAATTTGCCATATGTTGATGAGTAGCTGTAATGATTATTGCTGATAGTTGCTGATAAAGATTACTTTGATGATACCAATACAACCACAGTGAGTACAAGACAGATACAATCATTCCTTGAAGATAAAGATGTTAAATGCTAGAGTAATTTGGCATGGATTAAGGGGAAGACAAAGGAACTTGAAATCAAGCAAGTAGAATTCAAGTTAGGGGAGGATTGTTGGGTTATAAAGTCAAAGTACTGCTGAAAGTCAAAGTGCTGCTTATTAAAGAAAGTCAAAGTACTGCTCATCAAAAGGACTACTATGATAAAGGACTATAATGGAAAACGTTTAAGGATTATTATGTAATTCTAGAATGTTCTTAGTTTAGAATTAGTTTACTTGTCGTTCAAGTATTGTAAACCGACTAGGGTTTTCCTTATGCCTATAAAAGGATCCCTAGGTTGGCATTAGAGATATACGATTTTAGAGATACATGCAAGTTCGATATTAGAGTTATTAGTGTGGACGTATAGTCTGGAATGGGCCAGGCCCGGCAGACAGTGGCCCACTCTACGCCTAAACCCTAATCCATGTCCTATAAATATAGGGCTGGGATTCCCTTCACGACACAACACAACAGGTTACTCTAAACCTAATTCTTGAATGCTATATCGCATCGATACTAACTTGACCGTCGGAGGTGGATCCCGGGGCTACGGCCTCGGGTCCACTCCTAACGGGTTCTCTTTGTTGGCAGGTCTAATCAGGGCTCGAGAAGACGACTAACGGCCCAGGGAGAGTCGTTGAATCCAGCCCGCGCCAGATTTTTTATCAACAAGATGGCGCCATCCGTGGGACATGACTACGACAAGTTTCGTGTTCTCACGTCACTGGAAAGCAACCATCGAGTTCAAAAGCCGGTAACTTTAAAACTATTTATTATTAACTACACGTCACACCATATATATTAAGATTATGAAGTTGTCATGATTTTACAACTATCTGTATTCATATACGCATATATATTAATGAAGTTGTCATGATTTTACAACTATCTGTATTCATATCCGCATAGGTGTTAACAGATTATTACTAATCGTATATAGTCTGGTCCTGTTGTGCCACTAACTATTAATATAGGGTTTTTAAAACTTTGTATTTTTTTTGGGTTGCACTTTAAAACCCGGCCGATGCGGTATTCATGCGTTAAGATATGTTATCGTTTAAGTATTCATAAGATTTTATGTAAATCTTTTAACTTGGTAAACACGATTTTATCTATAGTCGCACTAAGTCCGCATGATCGGACCTACTTTATCTTTTAGCCTCGAATTAATTCGCACACATAATGTTTTTACGGTTTGTATGCCTGTTCGCGCTTGTTTTCACGTTCGAACAACGCAGTCACGATAAATCTATTCGCGTTAGGCCGTGCGTTCGGACATCTTCGCAGATTAGCTACGTGCTATTGAACAGGCACCACGATGCTAGTCAATCGCCATGAGCGCACTGGACAAAAGCCGTGGTCATGTTATGTTCATCTGCGATCATCCACAAACGTTAGAGTCTATGCGGTCACGATACNTCCGCATGATCGGACCTACTTTATCTTTTAGCCTCGAATTAATTCGCACACATAATGTTTTTACGGTTTGTATGCCTGTTCGCGCTTGTTTTCACGTTCGAACAACGCAGTCACGATAAATCTATTCGCGTTAGGCCGTGCGTTCGGACATCTTCGCAGATTAGCTACGTGCTATTGAACAGGCACCACGATGCTAGTCAATCGCCATGAGCGCACTGGACAAAAGCCGTGGTCATGTTATGTTCATCTGCGATCATCCACAAACGTTAGAGTCTATGCGGTCACGATACATCCATCTGCGTCTATGCGCGCAATTGAAACTATTAGTCGCGGTCACGGTGCGTCCCTCTGGGTTATTGTTTTTTTATTATGTATAAAAAAAACAATTTATTATTTATGTAGGTTGTAGAACCTCACGATAGGTGTAATTCGCACTACTACTTCTCTTATGTGTTAATTTCACATGCTATGTGCTATATATTGCTTCACGCTAATCTTTTACTTCATTAGGTTTTATATGTTGCGATTCGCGGCATATACTTTTCATATTTGCATTAAGTGTTTTTCAGGATTTGAATAACTAAGTTTAATGCTCCGAGTAGCACCATCAAACTTGGGGGGCTACCAGGGTATATAATACCACTGTTTCCGTACGCGTCACTCAGTTATATTTGGATGCAGATCGTACGTAAGAGGTATTGCAAGCCCGGTACAAAGATGGATTTAAATATTCACACCATCTTGCCGCAGGGGAGACGTCCTCTGTCGGTTGTAAAGACGGATGTAATGTTCGCACCTCCTTGTCGCGCACAGCGCGCACTTCTGCCACAGAAGCACGTCTTCTGTCGCACCATGTTGCATCGCTACTGGTAGAAAAGGTACGCCCTTACCCAGGATGCAGCATACGAGATCCACCTTCACCAATGTGAGACTCTCACAATTGCAATGTCAGTGTTACCTCAACTATAGAACTACGCGTTCTTCTTACGGGGTCTTTACTGTCACACTGTGGCGAGAAACCTAGCATATGCGCATCTCTCCCCGTCATGTAAGAACGGGTGTTACTCAGGATGGAACATGGTCACCACGGACGCGCCTACAAGGTCGCGGATTCGGATATAGTCTAATGGGCTAAACAGGACTGTGCCTCTGGAACAACCAGTGCGCACTGTTGCATTTGGGTTGCGCAGTATAGTCTGTCCTATGCGCACACCTGAGTTGCGCACACATGGGCCATGCCGTCATGGTTGATTGGGCTTACGCGGCCATGAACAGACCTTAAGTCTAGCATAACATAGCCATGCACTATGTCACACTAGACTTAGGGGGCTTGTGGACGTATAGTCTGGAATGGGCCAGGCCCGGCAGACAGCGGCCCACTCTACGCCTAAACCCTAATCCATGTCCTATAAATATAGGGCTGGGATTCCCTTCACGACACAACACAACAAGTTACTCTAAACCTAATTCTTGAATGCTATATCGCATCGATACTAACTTGATCGTCGGAGGTGGATCCCGGGGCTACGGCCTCGGGTCCACTCCTAACGGGTTCTCTTTGTTGGCAGGTCTAATCATGGCTCGAGAAGATGACTAACGGCCCAGGGAGAGTCGTTGAATCCAGCCCGCGCCAGATTTTGTATCAACAATGTTGGTGAATCTGTGTATGTAAGCAGATTCAAAGGTTTTAATATAATCAAAGTTCTTTGTTAATACTTCTTAGCTTTGTTGAAGTAGATTCCGCATACTTAACAAAGTACATCAGTGTTCCATTGTTAGTAGTTAAGTATGTATCCAAGATTACTAAACCCTTACAAGCTACATAGTTAGTTTGGTCAGAGTATATCGATCCAACATGTAATAACCCCGACTTTTTAAAGAGACTTAAATTTCTAGGCTTTTAATTATATGTGTATGCATCTTTCCTATTAAAGAAATGTTTTTGGTCTTAAACATTTTAATACTTCTAAATATAGATGTCCCAAATCCTCATTAAAAACAATCACTTTAACGACTTAACCATCACTTCAACCCAATCATCAATAACACCTTCCCACCCTACCGGAACACACGCCTTATTCGGTCTTCCTACGAGTGTTAGCGATTCTAAGTTGGGGAAATGGGTAACGAGACGCGACGGAGGGACGGAGTAACAATTACGGAGAGTTACGTGCTTACGAGTCAAGCTATCAAGTTCGTATAGTTTACAGGAGACTAACGAGACTGAGTTACGGTCATTTTGGTGAATGTAGGGGATTATGCAGTCGAACAATTCGTCGGTTGAGTCTGTTATGTAACGGCATTGTTTGTTGTTCATTCTTTGGATTGAAAATAATTAAATTTGTAATAAAGCATTGAAATTAATTACTCCCTCCGTCCCAAAATTATTGTCCAGTTTGAATTTTCAAAGTCAAACTGGTTCAACTTTGACCATAAATATATTCTTTTTTTTTATATAATAATTGATGAAAAATTATACCATTGAAAAGTACACTTAAAATCCAATCCATTTATATATTTTGCATCAAATATTATATAACACCCACAAAAATATTTAAGGTCAAAGTTGAAGAAGAAAGATTAAAAAAGTCAATAGTGGACAATAAATTTGGGACGGAGGGAGTAATATTTAATAACAACCTGGTGGTGGGTGGATGGTCTCCGGCTGCCGTTAACCATCTCTGTCATTATTATGCATTTCCAGCCCTAACCGGCTGCCCTCTCTGTGTTATTTCAGATGGTGTTTGTTTTAATAAAAGCGTAGCTTTTAATTATAATGTTAACGGTAATTTTATGTTTTAATAACTCCGACTATTTTAAAAGCTACTAGTTTAAAATAAAAGTTTGAAGTTGATGTATTCAAACAGACCTACTTGTTTTGAAGGAGATTATTTTTGTAACAAAAAACTTACAGCTTAAAAAAGCTCCCTACCAAAGAGGCCCTAGGTAAAACAAGAAAGCCAATTTAGTGGCCTTTTTTTCCCCTTATATCTCTTTGCGTGTGTTAACCATTTAATGATCATATGGATATAATCACATTTCCAGCTAAACAACAATTTGCAAAAAAATAATAAAACACGTTAAAGTGGTTATTCAGTAATTTGCTTTTGTTTAAAAGAAACTTATGATATTGACCTATTTGTAAATTTTCAAATAGGACTATCAGACTAATTACATTCTTTAGTACATCGACACATAAAAATATTCTTACAACTTCCATTATAGGTGTCCCAGTGCATATGACATGTCACTACGCACGCTTCCTTAACGCAAAAAGGCGCAAAAAAGTTTTTATGGCATAGTTCATTCGCTTCCTCGAGTATCACATCTCCTGCAATGATACGCAAATCATATAATATGTTACATAATAAGTTACATGATTAATAATAATAACTCCGGATATGTTTTAAAAAAATAAAAAAAAATAACACGAAAGAAACAAGATTACCTAAAGAAACGAATACATTTGCAAGAAGAAACAAGAGTAAAATTGATACGTGCTTCATAGAAAGACCTTTTAAATAAGCTTTTAGTGAAAAAATGTAACTTTTGAATGACTTACTCTCGTATAGAAAATTTTAAGGTATATATCATATCTTATCTTATATTATATACTAAAAGATTAAGTCATTTTCATCTTATATACTAAAAACTTAAGTTGTCTTATAAATGCAAAGTGCTCACAATAAATGTCTCATGAATTGATTGTGATATGTGGAGGCTTCATGTGTAAGTACATTGGTTTAAGTTTCATGCTTAAGTGGTAAGTACTTATGACTATACATTTAGTGCCTAATATTGAGTGAGGTGCTTAATATCGAATGTAATTCATTTATATGCAAGAAGTAATCTAAATCTCAAAGAATACAAACCAAAAATGCCATGAATGCATAAATTAAACACACCAATTAGTGGTTAGTCTTTTTACTTTCCCGTCCATGAGTTACAAATATTTTATCAACTATATAATGTGTCAAAAATCACACACAACAAACCACAACTTCCTCCACACCGCGTGGACATTGGACTACAGCTTATTATGGTGGTAAAGTAAGCATCATATCGTCTTACTTATTTAGCATATTGATTTATATTATTTTATGTAAATATCACGTGTGTTTTGTGTGTGTAACAATGTAGGACATAAAGATGGTGCTTAGGAGGTTTGGTAGTAACATCATCTTCTCTAATGGTTTAAGAGATCCTACAAATCGTTGTCTTATCCATTAAGTGGAACATGCACGAACATTTTTGCTTTGATCGAAAATGCAATATATTGATTAACTGTATTTAAGTTACTAACGATCAACTATATCTAATTGTTTTTTGTAGCGCGTCAAGAAGCATTAAAGAAAGAGATCGAGAGGTCACAAAAATTGTATCAAGAACAAAAATGCAAAAGGCCAATGAACAACAACGACAAAGACAACAACAACAAGAACAACAACAACAAGAAGAAGAACAACGCCACGGCCACCGGTGAGATGAATACTTAGCATTCATATTAATAGTACGTTACAAATTAACCCATGCAATATTTTACTTCATGTAATACCGATAAACGGGCTAATACTATTGATTCGTTAGCAAGTAAGTTTATTAAAAATAATGTGACGAGGATTCAATTTTTTGTCAATAATTATTACTACACTTTGTTGGTGCATTTTAATATTTTGCTCTTAATGTAGTTTTTTGTCTTGCGTTGTATTAATGTTACTTCCTTAATTAAACGTCTTGGAATATTGCGTGACTTTGATATTTGATATGACTAATGTGCAAATTATGTCGATGTTACATATTGAAAATGGTAGTATATAATAAAAATATCACACACTATCATCATAACAATGAGAATCTTCTAAACCGAAGAAGTATATAAAGGAGAAGAAAATTGTATTTCAAATGTTATCCTACACCTATCACGAGGTAAGCATTATTCATTTGAGTTTGAGATCATGTGATTCATGTCGTCATACTGTAAATACTTAGAATGAGTTACTAATGAATGCGCCAAATTTGATATTATAGTTTATGGAAAAATGTTGTAATAATGCATTCATTAAAAAATAATTTATGTAACTTACTCATATTAAAAGATTACATATCAAAAGCCTCATTTAAATATAACATTTTGCAAAAAAAAACCTCTTCACATTAAAGAAAGAGATCGAGAAGTCACGAAAATTGTATCAAAAACAAAACATGGAAAATGCCAATGAACAATAACGACAAAGACAACAACAAGAAGAAGAACAATGCCACGGCCACCGGTGTCAATATAGATGAATACTTAGCGTTCATATTTTTTTTTTGAACGGCGAGTTAGTAGTTAGTGATCCGAGCCCACAGTGACATCCAATTGGGCAGTATGCAAGCCTCGAACCTCTCTCCTTAGGGGATAAACCCCATTTATTTCGGGCCCCTGAAGGTCCATGGTGAGAGTCAAACCTGAGACCTCTCCCAAGAAACCTCCCCAAGGTTAGCCTTGGTGGCCAACTGAGCATTCATATTAATAGTACGTTACAAATTAAACATGCAATATTTTACTATACGAATTATAATTTATTATACGAATTATAATTTATACTCTTGAATATACTAATTACTTTAATGTTTTATGTTTTTATAGTTTTTTTAAAAAGTAATTTGTTTTATAGTTCGCTTTTAATAATGTAATTTATTTGAACAACGAAGTCCGTCTTTCAAAAAAAATGAGAGTTTCAAACATGAACCGAAAATTAGTCCCGAACATTACGAAAAAAAAATTAGATCCAACCTGTGTGCATCGCATGGGTCCTGAGACAGTCCAAACCTGTGTGCATCGCACGGGGATGATTATAAAAGGTCTCTAACATTATTTCATCGCTTCATATTTAAAATAATTTATGTAACTTATACATATTAAAAAATTACATGTGAAGAGACTCTTTTCAATGTAACATCTTGAAAAAAATCTCTTCACATATACTCTTTTAATGTCAATAAACTATTTTAAATGTGTGTCATGCTTAGAAATGTGATACCATCACAACTTAGATATTTTAAAACTTATATACAGCCCATGTGCAACTCAATAAAGTATTTTAAATACGTATAAAGATTAGCAAATGTGTGACACCATGACAACTTAAATATAAAATGACAGAAATAAATGCCGAATATTACCGTATGATAACTTCTATACAGCCCATGTACACCGCACGTATTTTAAATCTATGAAAACTTCTATACAACCCATGTGAATCGCACTAGCATTGTTGACTATCATAAGAAATAGTTATAACTTAGCCCAATGTATTAATATTAGTTAGTTCCAATAAAAAACGATAGAATCAATACCAAAATAAATAGACAAAAAATATTACGTAAAAAATACACTTAAAAGATTACATGTCAATAAACTATTTTAAATGCGTATCATGCTTACAAAATGTATGCTACCATGACAACTTATATATATAATGACAAAAATACGTCCCGAATATAAAATGACAAAAATAAATGACGCATATTAAACTTTGAAAACTTCTATACAGCCCGTGTGCATCACACGGGCTTTCATGACTATTAAGATATAAAAACTAATATACAACCCTAAAACAACAAAGAAAAGCCTATTAAAAACGTTTAAAGGTTAACACATTTGTGATACCATGACAACTAAAATCTAAAACGACAAAAATAAACCAAAATAACTATACTTTGACAACTTCTACAAAGCCCGTGTGCATCGAACGGGCTATCAATATTTTGATAGAGCTGTATGCGTTTAAGCTTATTACGCAATCAACAATTAGAAACGTACAACCTCAACAATAACACATAACCAAAACAAACCAAAACTGTGTGCAACGCACGAAATTAAATACTATTTTGAGTGTTTCACTCAACCTCAATTAAAAATGACAAAATAAACAAACACAACTTAGAAACTTATTAACCAACAAAATCCAACCATGATCAAAATGACGAAAATTAGTGCTGAACAATAACAATTTAAATATATAATACCATCATCTACAGCCCGAGGCATCGCCCGGATCTGAACGACTCGTTAATGTTAAGTCTTAAAGTTTCAAGTATTAAGTCTTAATGACTTAAAAACCTTTAATTGAATTCATTCTTAAATATCCACACTTAAGTTTCACCTTTATGCCCAAAACTTAAATGTCCACACTTAAGTTTCATTCTAAACCTATACAAAACTTAAATGTCCACACTTAAGTTTCACCTTTATTCCCAAAACTTAAATGTCCACACTTAAATTACATTCACCCACTACACATTACCCTCAACTAGCAGGGTACCCGCACGTTGCAGCGGCGGGTACCCTGAAATTAAATTTTCCGTTGAATCATGTATTTTAGTTTATTATAGTCTTTTTGACACTAAATTTATGGATATCCAGAATTCGTTTAGCCCATGCCCGTTCGGGCTCGAGCCCGTTTGGCCCGTTGTCCGTGCAGGCTTGAATATTTGTATAATGTGTTTCATTAGTTGTATTAGTGACATTTAATGTAGGAATTGTGTTTAATTTTGTTGTACAATATGCTTCATAATTTGTATTTCTTATGTAAGGGGTGTTTTAATAACTGTATTAATTGTATTTATTGACCAGTTAATTAATTGACTACGTTAAATAACATTAATGTTTTTTTAATATGTGCATTAAAGTGGTGTACACTATACTTCTTGTCTTATAAGTCTGAAAATTATGTGCATTAAAGTGGTGTACGTTATGCTTCTTTTCTTGTAAGTCTTAAATGATTACAAGCATTGAAAGTAATACTTGTAATAACCCCGACTTTTTAAAGACACTTAAATTTCTAGGCTTTTAATTATATGTGTATGCATCTTTCCTATTAAAGAAATGTTTTTGGTCTTAAACATTTTAATACTTCTAAATATAGATGTCCTAAATAAATTATAAGGTAGTATAGATGTTGCCTCCAATTAGAGTAAATTGCAAAAATCACAAAAATTAGTGGAGCTTTATATTAATCGCAACAATAGAGTAAATTTCTAAAAATCATCTTTGTGATTCGGTGAAATTGCATGTTTCGTCCGCATGATTCGAAAAGTACAAGTGGCATCTTTATCTAGGGAAGGACGAAAAGGTTTCCCCACAAAGATGCCGCTTGAACTTTCTGAACTATGCAGAAGAAACATTGCCGCTTGAACTTTCTGAACTATGCAGAAGAAACATGCAATTTCTCCAAACGACAAGGACGATTTTTGCAATTTACTCTTAAAAGATAAAGTTTTAATAGTATTTCATTATGAGGAATACTATAGCCACATACAAACATCCACAAAATTACGTGTCAGGCAATGATTGGCTTAATCAGAAAGAAGAGATACACTATATTAAAATCCGCCAATCACTACCTAATACGTCATTTTGTGGAGGATTTTGTGTATGTTTTTATATGGTTGTAGCATTCCTCTTTCATTATTGTGTAAATGCTCAAGATTAGTGTATTATTTGATTGTACTTTAATAATAAAAATTCTCTTTTGATTAAAACTTTTCTCAAACAACTCATTGTACAACTAACTTATGCACACGTGAAAAGAAATATAAGTAACAAAATAATAACAAGTTTGAGAAATGTTTATTTTTGTCACTCAAACATAAAATTTTCACAACAGTGAAACACTATTGAAACTATGAGTGGTTTTTATGATCAAAAGACACTTAAAGTGACTAAATTAAAACAAAACTCAAATTTCATTTCATGACTTTTATGATCTCGTTTATAAGCTAATTTTCTTTAGCTAGTTTTGAAATTTGTGGATTTGTGTAATTTTGCTATGATGTGGAGTAATAAGTTTTTATAAAGTCAAAAGCTTCAGAACAAGTAGGAGACATGAATTTATCTTTACTACATATGAATCGAAAATAATGTTCCTTAAAAAATTAAATACTTATAAAATAAGTACTATTTAATACTGAAATAAGTAATTACAATTTAATCAATAAACTTTATTCACTCTTACTTATATTCCTACATACAAAAAAAATAAAAATAAAATAAATAGACACAAACAAATTGACATTACTGTACATTATCGCCGCTATGCGCAAGTAATTGTATAGTAAAATATAAAGCGAAATTATACAAGGTTAAAAGCTCAAAAAATAAACTTAAACATATACCCGTTACCCCTATGAAGTTTTTATTATGTGTCTTTATCTATATGGCATAGTTCAAATGGTTGTGTCAAATTTAATGGGCAAAATTCACATGAGCCCATAAAATGTTGGTTGTAACACCTCAGTTTTTAACTTTTTATACAACAATAATGTGATGGAAAACAGTGGGTAAACAGGTAGTATAATTTTGAAAAATTTATGCTTTACTCTTTAAAGACTTTATTAGATTCATCAGATTAATCTTACAGCGGAAGACTTACTTTTAAAAACCAGATTACCAAAAGATATTTTCCAGATTAATTCCCATAGAACCAAATACAGCCAACTTAATTAATCATGTAGTAAAACAATATACACATACCTTATGCGATTCAGTAAACACGTAAAACGATATGTCTTTGCTCCTTGCTTCCCACGCCTCACAAACACAAAGTCCAAGAACACTTGGATCAACAAACACTGGTCTACAGTATGAGAACAGATAGTCAGTACCCACACTAGCACTCAAGCAAACCCGATAACTACTAGGCTTGAGTACACTACGTCACACGTACAAGAGAACGACTAGAACACGAACACCTTAGTTTTTTGAAGTTTTTTGAGATTCTTATCACCTAAGTTAACCAATAGTTACCTTTATCTTAATACTTGGATTGACACACTTCTTCCCACACCGAACATACTTAACTGCAATAAAGTAACAAAAACACCAATCAAGGTTCTAAACTTCTAAGAACATACTCATGACTCGGAATCATAACTTACTTGAGAAGAAGCAAACCATGAAACACTACACCAAACTTTGCAAAGGTTTCCTAAGTCCATCATCAGTTATATGTAAATTTCATGTTATCATGGTTACCTGTTCCTGCAAGCCAACCAAGTCTCTTTTTCAGCCTATAAAGAAACACATAACAACTTTCTAAATATTTTGAATGCATTGACCAAATAATAAAAAACCCACTGATATGTTTTAAGAGCATCTCTCAGTTTAGAATGTACATACCTTTTTGTTCCTTGCTGCCTCTTCTGCCTGTTTCACCAATGTCGTGCCTTCATATGTGACATGCTGTAAAAGACAATTACAACTGGATCAAGTTAAACGGAATTTAATAAATAAAATAAAATTGTGCCTAATATATAACCAACCTGCTTAAACATATTTGATACAGGATCCGGTCGCTTGGGTATCTTTGAAAAGAGTCTATACATTCAATGTAATATGTAATCAATGAAAATTATATAATAACCAATTTTCTCACAAAATATATGTAATATGTAATCACTTAATCAAAACCCTAAATGAAAACACAATTATGCGCTACTTACCAATTGTCCGACGTGGACAACATAGAAATCAATGGCACAGTCATAGAACAAAAATATTTTGCTTATGTGATTTTGAATCGGACATATCTTTTGAATTGGTGATTTCATGTGATTTGAAACGGATTTGCTTTGATTTTAAAAGGCGTTATTAGAAATAAGGTAATTTTATGGTGTTGTTAATAGTTAACAAAAATAAAGGATGAATTGTAACTGTCGGGTTGAAAAAGCTTGCAGAGGAAGAATCGTATAGAATAAGGTTTAGGATGAATTGTTAATAGTTATGAGAACACACTCTTTGATTGTATCAGATCATGCAAAACAAACCACAACACAAATTTTATAAAAGTTTCAATTGAAAACATTAATCATCAAATTAAAATTGTCCATTTTTTTGTTATCATCATTGGACTCCATTTTAGGTGTAAAAAAACCATAACACAATTTTCAACACACAATGCTATTATATGTGAAAAATGATACCTACTGCCTATATAACAAATCTGATTGCTAAGTATTACCCCATAAGACATTGAATAATTTGATGTTGTTGAAATTCACCAAATTTAGTTCAAATTACAAAAAACAAATAATCTTTCTATTGCACTGTTATTATATGTCTGTTGCATTGTGGAATAAAAGATTTAACAACCCAAATTCAAAATCAATATTTAAACCAACCTCTTATTCTATTACTAATTTTTATGGAATTCATTATTTTTGTTTCTAGCCATTTTATCGAAAATTGTCATTTTTAACTAATTCCGCGTCGTGCCTTGGATATTTATTCGTTAAAACGCTTGAGAAATCAACAATTCCATACTTTAAGCTCTGAGAGCTTGTTTTTTTATTTTAGTATTTTTTGACTTCTTATCCGTGTTTGGCCGAACCGCGTCAAAAATGGTATTTTTGCAATTCCTACAATTTAAATAAATGTTTAAGCCCAAACCAAACACTCCCCCTTTGTTTATTATACTCCAACAATATGCCTAACCAAACACCCCTCCCCATTTTTTTTCTTACCTTAAATTAACCCTTTTACCCAAAAAAATATATACCAAAATTCCGTTTTATAAAAACACACACACACTAACACGTATATTTTCACCTATAAGATTAAACAAAACATCTCTCTTCTCCCTCTTTCTTTCTCAGCCGAAATCCACCACTCAAACACCATCACCATCACTAAAAATCCCTCATGCAACCATCTTCTTGTGGTTAAAATCATCAACCAAGACCCTATGCAAAGTTTCAAGTTTTGAATCAAAGTATTGAAGAAGTTGGGAAAAATCTTATGAAAATGAACTTGGGGGCTGAAGTTAAAGTGTTATTGGGAAGATTTGATTGTCATTGAGATCATCTCGGAGTTGTGGTCTTGGTCTGTTGTTGGGTTCGAACTAAACACACCTCATAGGAAGGGTGTGTATCTTCCATTTTGCGCTATTTATATTCTAGTTGTGCTTAGATGCTTCCCACTCGTCCGGAGATTCATATTACATATGTTCTTCATCACCTCTCGGTGAGTTTCATAGCCCCACTCTTACTCGTTTAACTGCTTTAAAAACTCTTTGGGGGAGATACACGCTCAACTACTTGCTTTTACTTTCACAAGTACTCTAAACTTTTACATATTAATGTGAGTTTCATAGCCCCACTTTTACTTGTTTAACTACTTTATAAACTCTTTGGGGGAGATACACGCTCAAATACTTGCTTTTACTTTCACAAGTACTCTAAACTTTTACATATTAATGTGAGTTTCATAGCCCCATTTTTACTCGTTTAACTGCGTTATAAACTCTTTTGGGGAGATACATGCTCAACTTCTTGCTTTTACTTTCACAAGTACTCTAAACTTTTACATATTAATGTGAATTTCATAGCCCCATTTTTACTCGTTTAACTGCGTTATAAACTCTTTTGGGGAGATACATGCTCAACTACTTGCTTTTACTTTCACAAGTACTCTAAACTTTTACATATTAATGTGAGTTTCATAGCCCCATTTTTACTCGTTTAACTGCGTTATAAACTCTTTTGGGGAGATACATGCTCAACTTCTTGCTTTTACTTTCACAAGTACTCTAAACTTTTACATATTAATGTGAATTTCATAGCCCCAATTTTACTCGTTTAACTGCTTTATAAACTCTTTTGGGGAGATACATGCTCAACTACTTCGCTTTTACTTTCACAAGTACTCTAAACTTTTACATATTAATGTGAGTTCATAGCCCCACTTTATATCGTTTAACTGTTTTATAAACTCTTTTGGGGAGATACATGCTTAACTATTTTATAACAATCATGATTATTTACAAGTTGTACATTTATCTAAATTGAATGTTTTATTAGCACTAAGAGAAACGATTGGTGGCCCCCTACCAAGTAGATCGAGGTTATCGACATCTACGAGAATGGGATGAGAAACGATTGTTGGCCCCCTACCAAATAGATCGAAGTTATCGACATCTACGAGAATGGGATGAGAACAACTATGGGTGTATAACAACATTACCCACGATATATTAAACATTTAAATCTTATGTTTAAACATTTAACATTATGGGCGTATAACAACGTAGCCCATCGTATTTTAAACTAAATAATCTTGTATTCAACTTATTACTTATTAAACTCTATGAATTATTGAATTCTCTCAACTTTATGTTGACTTTTTAGCAAGTATTTTCTCAGGTATTATTTGCTAGCTGAGCATTGGGAGTAAGTAGAGTCGCGTGGATATCAAATATTGAAGTACTTGTTTTCTACACATTCGATAACTTTTTATCTTTATAATATACATATATGAGTCATGTTTTAACTCTTGTAACTTAATTTTGAAATAGAAATTTTTAGGACCCTTGTACTATGATTTATCAAATCGAATGTGACATTTTATTAAATGTCTCTTTTGATGTCGTTTTATGTAAGTTGTGTGTATGAACTATGAAGTGACACCCAAATTGGTATTCCGCTGCGTTGAAATTTTTGGGATGTCACAGATTGGTTTCAGAGCATTAGTTATAGAGAACTAGGTCTTTTCAAAACCTAAACAATAACTTATTTTCGAAAAAAAATTTAGTCTTTCACCATTGTTCGATATCCGCGCTTGCTTGCTCCCAGGTAACTTATATGCTCTATTTTGCATCCATACTTCTATTAGATGAATAATGAGTATATCCCCTAGTCATGATTTCACTCTCTCATGCCTATCTTATGGTGTCATATTATTTGCCTTATATCGGTCGGTTATTTATACTCTGACCACTCTGATTATCGCGTACTTTGTGTTTTCCTATTTTCTCCCTCGAACGTCAATACTAGTATTGTATAAGGATACCCATACATATATATGTTACTCTCTTCTCAAATTCTTATGCATGTGTATAGTACTATGACATGTATTAATGAGTTCGTTTACTTTAACCTTTTATGAATGATGTGGTGATCTCTGAAACATTTTCGCTACTTTACTTTATTTCCTTTTGATGATATTGACATTCGGTGTACTTCGTCAATTCTACTAGTAAATTTATTGTTCAACTCTGAGTGTGAACATTCTTCTTATGCCTTTGAATCACGTATGTTTTTTTTTCCGTTATCCATTGTTTTGAAATCTTCCAATTGATGGGAGTATGACCTTAACTTGTCATCTCAGATCGTGCCATCCTTTGGCACTTACCTTTGGGAATGCGATTAACTAATGTCATATTATTATTCTCGTTACTTCTTCTTATGATTTTGATGAATCATGTCGTTAGTTAGGCATCCTTTAATTTATTGTAGCACTTAATCTTGTTGTGTATTTTGTTTTGGTGATGGACATACTTAAGTAGGATGATTTATAATCGTCTTATTGAAATGAATTGGGACGTTTCTTTATTTGAATAAGGAAAATATAAACCGCCGAACCATAAATTCATAAATCAACAGTTACATGGATTGGGACGCCTTTTTATGTAAGTGACGAGTTATGAATGAGTGGGCTTATGTGTATCCGCCGTAGCGTGCGTACGAATCATCCTTTGGGCTATGAACTCCTCTCGACTCGTAATTTGTTATGTGGATTTTTCCGATTTTGTATCGACCGCCGCGAGCTTGATAAGCTAATAGTAATGTACTATTATCCGCTTCTAAGAATTGACGACTTGTTAGAATTCTTCTATCCATTCACTCTTGTTCATTGAACATATTTAATGCTTTGGCTTTTGATCATTCAACTTTCGTTGAAAACCTCGACGATGACTTGTCTATATCCTCATCTCTTCATATTTAAGCCATATGGTGATTAAGACGAATTGAGCGCCGGGATGTCGCTCCCTAAAGGGGTAGATGCTTTAACAACCCGAATTCAAAATCAATATTTAAATCAACCTCTTATTCTATTACTAATTTTTATGGAATTCATTATTTTTGTTTCTAGCCGTTTTATCGAAAATTGTCATTTTTAACTAATTCCGCGTCGTGCCTTGGATATTTTGTAATACCTAAAATTTTCATCTTGAGAAAATTACCAAAATACCCTTGGATTTTAAAATTTTAATAAAAACTATATAAATTAAAATAAAAACTATATAAATTAAATAAAAACCATTTTAAGC